>JAOTQW010099670.1:0-10255 GCA_026260075.1 Sisor rabdophorus | reverse complement strand
GTGACCCCGGATTCGGGAATAAGCGGGTAAAGAAGATGAAATGAAATGAAAATGAATATCAGTATTATTGACAACTAGGCTTTTTGCTATATTCAGTGTTAACTGTTACCGGTGTTATGGTAATCTTACAAACATGCAAGATTTCTGGCTCTCACACACCAGTAACTTCTTCTGTAGAGGCTTATATGTCCTCCACTCCTTAAGTGTATTAAAGACAACTCTTTATAAGTATAAAACACAGTCCCAATCCAAACTCCACTATGGCCAAGACCAGAGAGCTGTTAAAAGACACCAGAAACAAAATTTTAGACCTGCACCAAACTGGGAGATCTGAATTTGCAATAGGTAAGGAGCTTGGTGCGAAGAAATCAAATGTGGGAGCAATTATTATTGCAATTATTATAATTTGTAAATGCCCTTATACACAGTGACTAAAATTTATTTCATAAATAATTTTTTGCAATTCGGTCTTTATGCACTTAGATACTGCATCCCCATAGAAGAAGTTGATGGTTAAGGGTCCCAGAATAATTGTTCTAAGTATAAACCTGACCAAGTTACCATTAATTCCTTTATTCATTCATATACTATACCCCCTTATTTCCAAACACCGGGTCAGTCCATCGCAGGGCAACAAACAACCACACGCACTCACACTCACTCCTATAAGCAATTTACATTTAATTAACCTAAGGCAAATGTTTTTGGATTGGAATAACCACTAAACCACTGTGTTCCCCTTACTAAGTTATCACATTTCCAATTTTCCCACAACGTAAAAAAATCACATAGCAAGTTTTCCATATGTGGTTTCTCGCCAAACTGTTATGAAAATATGAAAGTTCTAGAATGATTCTGTTTGTTGTGGCATTACAATATTCTTTTACTGTAACTAAGAGACTCCAACAGTGTTCTGGCATGACAATGACCTGAGCACAAAGATTCTGAGCTCGTTTATGGCATGGGGTGATTATTATGGGGCGTATTATTAAAGTGCAAAAGACAAGTGTTTGGCACAAAGTCTGATCTTAAGACTAATGAACATTTTTGGGATGAACTGAACTCACTAAAACTATAGTAGCAGAATAAAGAGATGTTTCACATTCAGTGTAGTGGAAAGCCTTACTAGAAGACTGGAGCTTAAATAGCAAAATAGAAATAAATCTGGAATAAGAAGTTTGTTGACCACAGACCTTTGGCAATATTGTATATATCCAGGTCTATTCTGTTTTTACTCTACACAATGCATGCAAATATAATTTTTTTTCGTGTTGAAAGTTTGCTTTACAGTTTATGCCTTTTTATTAGTTCTTCTTGTAAAGCCTTTTTAAAGATGCTGCACTAAGAAAAATAGTAATTATGACATAATTAAAAAAACAACATCTTAAATTAAGGCCAGTAAAGCATTGCCCTTGTTGCTAATACTATAAGAGCTAAAATTTCATCATGAAAGACTTAGCAGTAAAATCCATTGTACTCAAGGTTTTTTTAGAAAGTACAAGGTTAATGTATGTGTCTCTGCGAATTCAAGAAAACTTGCCTTGAGTATTAAAAAGGTTTATGTAATGCATGATATATATTATTATCTATATAATTATTTATAGTAATGCAAGATAGAGCTTTTTCCCTTAAGCCATCAGGTTTCTTAATACTAACCACTGAACTACCTCATGTGTCACTGACACAAATATACATATGTATGTTCTGGTTTTTTAATTGTATGTTCTGTTGTGTAATGTCTGTTGTGCATTGTTAATTCATTATTGCACTAAAGGTTATCTTGCTTTTTGCACTATTTGCACTCAGGTTGCAATTATGCACTTTATGTTCTGGAGCATTTTAGTCGCTTGTGATGTTTTCTCTTGTCCTGTTGATTCTGTGTTGTGTTTATTTGTGTTGCACCATGGGATCTTGGAGAAACGGTGTTTCGTTTTACTGTTTACTGCATCCGCTTTATATGGATAAAATGACAATAAAGCTTGACTTGACTTGATAATACTATAAATGAGTGTTAAGAAATAAATAATTGTATGATGTTTCATTTTTATTATACAATGATACATACATTTACAACATTTAGCAGATGCTCTTGTCCAGAACTACTTTGAACAGCTCAATGCTGGTACATTACATAACAACCCCCAAAATGGTTGATAAGTGCAGCATTAATATTTAAAAAGTGTTGGGTATTTCTGACACATATAAGTTTATAAGTTCTGACGTGTTCATTTCACTTTCTTAGTGCTTAAACAGACAAAAGTCTGACAAAAAAATGCAGACCTACCTTGTATCATAGGGGACATTGGAACTAACTATAAGGGGAATGATAAGTGCTTGGAGGTATAAGGGTTCTGCTCCATTTTTGGCTTTGTAGGCAAGCATTAGTGTTTTGAATCTGATAAATGCAGCTACTGGGAGCCAGTGGAGGGAGTATAGTAGTGAGGTGGTGTGTGAAAATTTTGGTAGGTTAAAAAATATGCATTTGCATTCTAAATCATCTTATTTACAGGGGATTGAGTAAATGAGAATGGTCTAATCCTCCTAATGTTATGAAGGATAAACCTGCAGGAACATATGCCGATCTCATTGATAGTCATTTTAGAAGTATGGAGGTTATTGTCAAAGGAAGATTGTAAATGAATCTGAAATAGATCTTCCCACAGAATGTGTTGCATTGGGGTTTAAATACTTTTGTCTGCATGGGGGGGTGGTTAATGCTTAGCACTGTCACCTTACAGCAAGAAGGTCCTGAGTTGGATTCCTGGGCAGGGGGTCTTTTTTAGCAGATTCTCTCTGTGCTTGCATGCGTTTGCTCTGGGTAATCCAGTCCAAAAACAAGGTTAACTAGAGAGAGTATGGATTATGAAGTCATCATAAAAATAGAACTTGACTCATTGGCTGTGTTCCATAAAATAATGTTCCTCCACCATGATGGTAAAACTATTTTTTTTTACTATTATTCATACAGCAAGTTAACCTTTAGCTTTTAGTTATATGTATTTATTTATTTATTTATTTATTTATCTATTATTGCCCCGTCTAACACTTCTGTGAGAAAGAGAAACAATGAATTGACCTACAGCAGTCATCATTTTAGGTAGCTCGACAAAAAACCTTTGTGCTAGCTCAAAAAGCCAGGTCTAAATCTACTTTCATGCACAAAAATTCAAAAAGACTGCTTGAACGAGGACTGAAATAACCAGTCTAAGGTGTTTTTACAGTTTGGATCAATCCCGAATTGATTTAACTGTTCAAAGTAAATCAAAAATGCCAGAGGTTTTTGTGCAGCAGGTGACATTTAGATGTCAAACGGGCTGTAGTGCTACAGAAATGGCAGATAAATAACACCAAATAAAACAGCAATTTTCGATGCGGCCCTGCGATGGACTGTTGACCTGTCCAGAATATACCCCTGCCTTTCGCCCTATGTGTACTGGGATAGGCTCCAGCATACCCCATGACCCAGAGTTAAGGGAATAAGCGGGTATAGAAAATAAATGAATGAAAGTGTTTTCGACAAACTAACTTAGGGGGTCTAGCCTATTCCAGCCCACATAGGGCAAAAGGCAGGAGTACACCCCTGCTTTTCTCACAATGTGCGCTGGGATAGGCTCCAGACTCCTATATATATACATATTGAAGGAGTGGGTGTGAGTCTTATTGCTCAGACAATACCACACAAACTGAATCAAATTGGTCAGCATGGCTGTTATCCCAGAATGAACCCTCTTCTAAAGAATGCGTGCAAACAATTTGCTGGAGACAAGCAGGATAAGGTCAAGGATTACTGAGGCAATGTCCTGTGGTCCGATGAGACCAAGATAAACTTGTTTGTTTTAAATAGTGTTAAGCGTGTGTGGCAGAAACCAGGTGAGGAGTACAAAGACAAGTGTGTCTTGCCTATGGTCAAACACGACCAATGCCTTGCTAAAAAAGCTGAGGATTAAAGTGATGGACTGACCCACCTCAATTATGTTTTAGACGAAAATGTAGTATTATTTTATTATACTATTATACTAATTATTATACTAATAAAACCATTTGCTTAACCCTGTTATAAAAAATAAAACATGAAACCTTTAAAATCAATCTTTGTAAGCAGACATTGGAGGCCACATCATTCTTTTCACATATGTGGTTGTATTCTTTTAATCAGGAGGTAATTTTATCGTTTTTTTTTCTTTCTTATTTTGTTTTCGTGTCCATAATGCAGGTATGACAAACCAGCCAAGCTCTGGAGCACTGCTGAACTTATGGTCATTATCACATGAAAAGCAACCAGCAAAACATCATTACAGTGCAGGCTCCAGTGTCCTTCAAGCCGTACTACATCCGTCCAGCTTTTCCTTTTATCTTTAGAATGTCTAATAATGTAGGAAAATGCGGTTCTGTAAGATGTAACCATAACTACCAATTGTGTTCACAACCTAAAATAGCAAAAATTAGTTTAACATAATTTTATAGTTCCTGGGTTAGATTTCCAGGCAAGGGATCTTGACTGGTGATTTGTCAATAGGAGTGAGTGTGTGTGTGTGTGTGAATGTTCATCTGTGTGTGGCCCTGTGATGGACTGGCAATCTATACAGGGTCTACTCTTGCCTTTTGCCCTATGTGTGCTGGGATAGGCTTTAGCATACCCTGTGACCCCTAACTACGGAATAAGAAGGTATAAAGAAAAATAATAGGGCAGTTGATAGATAGAAACACAAAAAGGTCCTACTTTGTTGCGACTCAAGCAACATTCATAGATCAAAAGTAACAGGCGGGGATTTTAGACAAATTAATTTACAATCGGGACAAACAACATCTTCCTGGGGGAAATATGAGGAAAATTAAAACTTTGGTTAAAGAAAATAGCCTGAAACAAATTGTACTTAAAAAATTAAAATTGTTTTTCTTTTTTAATATCCTTCAAGATGTCTTTACCAACCATGTACATTGGGGGGGAAATATTGAACCACCAGCTGATATTGTAGGTTTGATCAGTCTATAATTGTAATAGTATGTGTATTGTAACACAGTTAATTGTAAGACAGAAAAACATCAAAAACATCTATAAAACATGTTTAAATAGTAAATTAATTTGCATTTTTCTATTTATTAAATTTCATACCTCTTTCCAAAATCAGACTTAATACTTTGTGCCAAAACCCTCGATGGCAATCAAAGAGGACACGTATTTCTTGTACTCGGTTATCAGGTTTGTACACATCTCAGAAGCGATTTTGTACCACTCCAATTTGCAAATTCTCTCCAAATCATGATGGTTTTGAGTCTGAGATTAGGCAATTTAAACCTTCAGCTTCCTCTACAAATTGTCTGTGGGATTAAGACTGACTAGACTACTCATTTATCAATCCATTTTCTGCACCCGCCTATTCCCTAAGACAGGGTCACAGGGGTCTGCTGAAGCCTATCCCAGTGCACATAGGGTGAGAGGTAAGGGTACACCCTGGACAGGTTACCAGTCCATTCCAGGGCACAAGACCACTTAAGGTGCTTGATGTGCTTCTTCTTCTTATAAGCTCCTTGCATGGGCCTGTATTGCTGGACCATTGTCATTCTGCAATACCCATCCACGACCCATTTTTAATGCCATGGCTCAGGAAGGGTGATGCAATGTAGCTGCCCTGTCCCATTAGCAACAGAATACCCCCATTATCATAATGTTATCAGAAGATAACATAACATAATATTTTTAATGTTCATCATAATGGTTTTACCTTCATATTTGACCGTGGGGATGGCGTTCTTGGGGTCATGGACAGCATTAAGCTTTTCCCAAACATTGCAAGTTAAGTTAATGCCAAAGAGCTGTATCTTGAACCTATCTGAACACAACACTTTCACGCAGTTCTCATCTGAGTCTTTCTGATGCTTTTATGGGCAGATTTCTTTTATTCAGGTAACGAGCTAAGTAGGAGCACTTTCTTTAAGAGAATTCCTTTTAAGAGAGTCCCTTTAAGAGAGTCCTTTTAAGACAGCACTTCTAATCTCAGCTCAGCTGATTGATTGGAGACCAATTACTTACTACACTCATTGAAATGAACATTTGGGCTAGACGATTATTTAAAAATCGAATCGCAATCATATTTTAAAATGCTGCAATTAGCAAGATGCTGCAATGTAAATGTGATTTAAATTGTCCCAGAACAATTGCATGACAGTCATACCAGCCAATCGAGGGTGCACATCTTAGTCCAACCATGTGTGTAATGCACACCTTTTAAAAACATAAATTATGCTGTATTCCATGATGATAATTTTGCCAAGTAATAACTAAAAATCAGGACTGCTGTAAAATGAGATTATTCAGTCTTCTAAGTGTAAGAAATTACCTCATTACAGTAAAAAGTCCCAAATGCAGCTGTTTAAGGAGCGTGTTGCTATAGCTTCTAAAAGTATTGCCAGTGACACTTAGTGGAGTAGCAAACAACAAAGTACAATTTCAAAATTATTTGCAGTTGTTTAAGCACACAAAAATTTCATAACTCGCTACCTCTCTAAAGACTCAGCTCCTTTTAATACAGTGACAAAAGGATTTAAAATCGTCATTCGAGCTCCAGATAGGAGATATAATTTTGCACAAAATGTTTTTACACATTTTCGCACAAAATGTTTTCTGCGTTGCAGTCCAAACAGGGATTTGGGAATTTCTGGTATCAGGCCAACACCTTAACCACTACACCACTTTTAAAGTTGATGTACCTACAAAAAAGACAAACAAGCGGCGAGTATTTTCACTTACCATTATAAACATCTTTTTGGATGAAGAGTTTATTGTAGTAATAGCAGTATTTTTGGCAAAAATACTTTCAAGGTTTTTTTTATATTTAGACATAGTTTAGTCATAGATTTATAGGTATGAAAACTGGGGCTGAGATTTATTTTCTCTAATCTTGAGGAGTTGCCTTTAGCAGTTGAGATTTAAAAAACTTTTTCTGCAGTGGCTGCTTGGTTGTTTTGAGTTTTGAATCCATGAGACCCACTAAACACATTTTTACTTTACTCTTATGGTTATCCTATGATCGAAAAGCCCCTGAATACACAAAAGATTATTGACTGAGAGGCTGATATGTAACTCAATAATCACACAGTAATCTGTCATTAATCTTCCTAATCACAGCGATCATGTCAGACCATCATTTGAGAAAACGATTGCTAAGACTATAATAGGCTCAGAGCTGTCTGACTGAAAAAAAACAGCATGTCTATTGATTTAAGTAGATTGTTTGAAGGGTGTGTTCAAGTGCTTACACACATCTTAATATACTGTTTTCTATGCCAGCTTGAAAAGTTTTTTACCCTGCTTTTTAATAACTGTGCCATTCAAAACTATTTTCATTATGATTTTTTCCTCTTTTAACATCTACTGTTTTTTGAAGTGTAAATAGTGTCAGCTTTTGTTTTCTGTGGTCTGTTTGATAGGGCATCAGCTTTATAAAGGATAAGTGCAATAATAGCTGACCTTCAGAATAATGACGGTGTTTTAAATTTTGCAGACTTTGTTTTTCAGAGCAGCTTAAATTTATCTCCTTTATCCATCTGAGCAATTGGGGTTAAGGTCCTTGCTCAGGGGCCGACCTGTGGCAAATTGGTGCTGGGAATAGAACTCCAGTCTTCCGGTTAGCAGTCCAATACTGCTTAACCATTGAACTACCAGTTCACTACAGTTAAACTATTTTTAAATTTTTATTATTTTTTTTTATGTACAATCTTGACACATAAGTCTTTTGCATCAAGTACATTGGTAAGGTAAATATTTGAAATAATTTCTTTTATAAATCTCATAGACTAGATTTGCCATTGTGATTCCACAATTCATACTTATTTAATACAAATGCACAAACAATCTGCAACAAAAGTGTGAGTATTATTTATTTTGTCTTGTTTAAAGTCATCAGGTTCTTCGAACATTTTGATATAAAAATAAAAATATTTAATTTTTAGTTTATTATCAAAAGCAATTATTAAAAAATGTGTTATTTGATCATGTTTGCTATGTATGTGACTTCTTTTTTAAATTGCTTTGTGTTTAATAAATATACAATGGATTCTACTCCTTCTTCAGCTGACTAAATTGATCATGATCGCTATTTCTTTTTATAAAAACCAAACTGTCAATTATATCCATAATTATGTAGCTTTAACTGAAACATGAACATCCTTTCATCTGTGTTTCATCTGTAGCAGTATTCGGTGTGTTTTTGTAGGATTTGCAACATAAAACTTTTAAATATGGTGCATTTCTTCCAATAGGTGTATTATTGTTTCAGCATATCAGAGATTCTTTGTTCATCTAAAGTAATATCCATCCATCCAGCCAGCCAGCCAGCCAGCCAGCTATCTATGCATTCATTTTTTGCTGCTAGAGACAGGTCGCGGGTAACCTAAAAATGTGTCACTCCATCTCTTCTGGGGAAACGCAGAGGTGTTCCAGGCTGGTCAAAATAAATAGTCCCTACAACGTCTCCTGGGTTCTCCTATCGGTGGGACACCTCCTCCAGCTCTTCTGGGGAAACGCAGAGGTGTTCCAGGCTGGTCAAAATAAATAGTCTGTCCAACGTCTCCTGGGTTCCCCTATAGGTGGGACACGTCCAGAATGCATCCCATTTAAAACAGATACCCAAGCCACCTCATCTGGTTCTTAACGATGTAAGTAACCAGTGGCTTTACTTTACGCTTCTCCCTTGTGACCAAGGTCGTTACCCTACAGCTTTCCTTGGTAAATTCTCTTTCTAAATTGAAACCGGTTCTCGATAGATAATCTGAGTCAGAACACTGTTCAGCATTTCGGTTAAAACATTTTCACCTCCATTTAAAGAATCTTCACAGGCCAAATCACTTTGAAATGCTTCATTGATGATAATTATGTTTAGCTGACATTATTGATTAAATCTGTTTAAAGCAGAAGGTTCTCATTTCACTAAATATATAATTATTTTAATATACAGGTCATTGGTTAGATTCCCGGGACTTTCTGTGTGGAGTTTGCATGTTCTCCAGGTACTCTGGTTTCTTCCCACTGTTCAAAAACATGTGCATTAGGTTGATTGTTGATTCTTAATTGCCCATAGGAGTGAGTGTGTGTGTTTGTATGTGTGGCCCTGTGATAAGTTGGCTCTCTCCCTATGTGCGCTGGGACAGGCTCCAGCAGACCCCTGTGACCCTCAGCTTAGGGTGTAAAAATTATAAAGTAGATATCCATAGCAAAAGGTTTAGTGGTGATCCAGTTAAAAGTGAAACTTACAACCACTTTGACAGTAAAGTGTTGTCTCAAATAGTTAAGTTGCCAATTTGTTGATCGAAAGACCAGAATGACCTGGGTTCAACCCATCCACTACCAAGGAAATCCAGGAAGACCTGTCTTAAAGCCCACCACTGTTGGGTCCTTAAGCAGGACACTCAACACTTTCTCCTTTATGAGTACTGCATAATAGCTTACCCTGTGACAATAAAAGGAATTTTTATTTACAATTATCAACAGAGCCCCAAGAGGTGTATAATCTCTTTCTCACGCAATATGAATTTGGTCTGCTGGTAAAGGGCAGAAGGAGTTGCCAGTCCATCACACATAACACATTCACTCCTATGCTAAATCACCTACTCCTAATAAGGAATCACACATCAACCTAACTGAAGGAAACTGTAGTATCCAGACTAAGCACAAGAAAGCTTAGGAAGAACACGCAAACTTCACAGTAATGTAACTTATGTAATGATGCAAGAACAGAAGAACTTTTGGGATTAATTTCAAGGCACAAATTTATCGACTGAGTTGAAAGCTACTGTACAGTACAGACATTACTTGTTCTTTTGCTGTCTAATTTATGGCCATTTCCTGGTGCTTGGAGCTTCGGACACTCTTTAACACTTTAACACCCACTTATTAATCAACCACCATAGTTTGGGTTGTGTGCTATCCTGTAACTCTGCATTATAGGAAAAATGTATGATCATATACTGCGGATTGTTTTTAATTGTATTTGCAGTTATCTTTGCTGTATGTGAATTATACTATTGTTCAAATAATTTGACATAATTTCATAAGTTTCTATAAAAATAATTTATTTACAAACATTTACAGCATTCGGCAGATGTGCTTATGCAGACTGCCTTACATTTATTTATTTAGAGGCCTTGTAACTTGGTGGTTCTGGGAATCAAACACTGATCCTAAAATTGCTGTCCACTCTCAAAAGCCTTGGCATTTGTGGAACAGCATGGCAGTGGTTTGCTTCCTACTTGGAAGACC
>JAOTQW010099612.1:0-10259 GCA_026260075.1 Sisor rabdophorus | reverse complement strand
GACCTTCTTGTTGTGAGGCGACGGTGCTAACCACTGCGCCACCGCGCCGCCCACTGACATAAATGTGACAGGGTAAAAGGACAGATCTACATGTGAATGGGTAAAAAGACACCATGTGGTGTTAATTATTTTCCATAAGTTTAAAACAATTATCTGTATGTTTAAACAGTTTGGCAAAGGTCTAATTTCATAAATTAATCTGAGATTTAAATTTATCAAATTCAAAATTAATTTATTAATACATTGCATACCATCTTGTAAGTGGAGTAGGTAAGAAAGTGGCTGCTTTGTGGTAAAGGTGTTGCACTACTGATAAATTCATATTTAAATCTCATATTTACTTAGCTGGCACTAGTGGGCCCTGTCACAATTCCCTTAACTCTGAACTCTATAGTTCATTCATTTATTTATTAATTTTCTAACCCGCTTGTTCACTAACCTTGGGTTACAGAGGTCTGCTGGAGCCTATCCCAGCGCATATAGGGTGAGAGGTCGCCAGTCCATCGCAAGACCACACATAGATGAACAACCTCACACTTACTCCTATGGGCAATTAAGAATCACCAATCAACCTAATGTACATATTTTTGGACTGTTGGAGGAAAACAGAGTATCCAGAGAAAACACAAGTAAGCGCAGGTTGAACATGCAAACTTCACACAGAAAGACCCGGAAATCGAACCCACAGCCTTCTTGCTTTGAGGCGAATGTGCTAACCACTACACCATGAAACGGCCCTAATCTATACAGTTGTATTTGTTAAAATAAATAAAACATTCTTCCATATGTAATTGTAAATTAAATATGTTGAACCTAGATGTAAAACAGAAGCCTGCACTCACAGGGATCTTCATGATGGATCAAGATTTTAACTCAAAACAGCTCTATTAATATTTACTGCTAGTGGAAAATAAAAAAATGGAAAAGATAATGTGCCAAGCTGCTAGTAAACAAGCAAATATTATTGCTATATCATTAAGCTTTCAATTATTTGCCTTTCCACAGGAATTAATTGTGTAAGGCATTTGCATCTTATAAAGGATCGTTAAAAGTTACAGAGCATAGAAATAAACATGGTGAAAAAAATGTGGCTTTACTTCTTCCTAAATTGGGCATTTAAATTCATATCTTTGCATATCGATGCATCTATTATACTATTCATTAGTCACTGTGGACTTTTTAGCGTGCAGGGAATTTGCATGATATCTTCCACGGCTTCTAGTTCTTTATATTGTATTTATCCAAGGTAATGCTACACAGTGGCTATAATAAATTGCATTACATAATGGAGCCCAAGTCTAATTGATTGGCTGAGTAAGCTAAAAAGAAATTTTTGTCAGGAGGCCAATAAAACGTCACTTCTCAGCCGCTTCTAAGAGGTTAATTAATCTCTATTCTGCAATCAAAAACAACTTGCAGCACATCAAAATCCCATCACGCCACAAATCACTGGTTGGCATGACGTCGGTGGAGTGATGTAACGAAAGACATACCGCAACTCTGTCCTCATTCCTGAACTGCTTCCAGACACTACCGCTGTCGCTGTAAAGAAGTGTGTAGCTGCTGACCCAGTCGTGACTGCCATGGCGTCCCTGTGTGGATACAGCTGTCACCTCCACGCGTGCCCTGAGGTCCAACTGAAGCCACGGTGACCTGTCTGTCAACTGTGGGCTCCAGCCGCCACCTCCTGAAAGAAAAATTAATATTAGAACTATGTAGATACTAAATTAAAGGCAATAGGTACTGAATTGAATACTAAATCAAAAGAACAAAAACATTTGGAACTAAATTAGTTCAATCTTAAATGCAGTAGGTAGATTTCTGTAGATACTAAATAGGATGCTAAAAGTACTTAGTTGAATGCTGTAGGTATTGGGAATTGAATCAAATACTGCCGTACTAAATTGAAGGCAGATAGCCCAAGAGAACAAAACAGCGTCATCAAGGGATGGTTAGTATAATGCTTTTACCATAAAAACACAAAGAATTCACTTTCTCAGTTTTTTTGGGTCATGGATATTTATGGAATAACTTAACTACACACTTTAAGTTAAACACTTTTAACTTAACAGACTAGTACACACAGCATTACCGAAAGGATGTTGGGAGAGTATGCATTTTGTAAACGATGCCCTCCTGCCCTCTGGAGTGCTACGGAAGACCCAAGAATAGTTCATTACTCAGACGCTGCAGGCTGAGAGTCAATACTTAAGGAGAGGATGAGATGAATATCTAGCCGGAGCTCTCTAGCACGCGGGGAGTAACATTTACACAGCCTCTTTGCCTCCCTGGGGAAGGGAAAGTGTTCTGTTTGCAAGGCGCTCACACACAGCAGAGGCTGGCTAAGACTGAAAATAGGCATTGCGTCCAGATTAATTACCCAGCTGAGAACTGGGGGGAAAACGGAAGTTGGGATTTTCTATTTATTTATTTTATTTAATTTTTTTATACACTGTGCGTGAGAGGACTTGTCATTAGTTGAATTCTTAGAGAGAAGAAGGGATACTTTAAAGAGACCATGGAAGTAATTAATATAGTCAAGTAGGTTAATAGACATATGGTCAAATTAATCAATGGGCTGGAGAACTTCCTCAAGCTGCAAGATTTAAGCACTAGCAAAAGATGATGCTTTGTTTTACATATAAATAATATAGCACTTGTTGGAAATTTGTACTGATTTGACTGCAGTGGATGAATCAGCATCAATTGCTAATTGTAAGAGCTTGGTTTCCTTTCCAGGATAACTCATGTCTAGTGCCTAGAATCACAAGTGCAACAGAAACCAGTTGAGGGAGTTCCAACCTGTAGCAATTGATCAACATTGGTGCAGTTTAACATAAAAGAAACAAGTGTGTCAATCTTAATTGGAAATCCCAAATTATATTATTTATTCATTTTTTATAGCCACATTTCCTAAACAAAGGATATTACTTTTATGTAAACCATATTTAGTAATATGTGCTATTAGCAGTGAGAATATTTTAACCATATTATACGTTTTGCTGCAGCTTAATGTATTGTCTGAGATTCAATAACAAAGGCATCAGATTAAATATACTAACCGTCTCTTCTGTTCAGCCTGGCAAAGTTAGCGGCCCGACTTTCAGAGAAATGTGAGGAACTCCTAAATGAAGCCATGGGCAGTCCGGATGTGAGCGATCCGTCACAGCTATCTGTAAATGGAAAAGTGGAAATCTTTAAACAATCTGTGATGCAGAAATCAAGAAGTAGATTGCTTAACCTACCTAAAAACCTTTTATAGCAGAAGATTTTATTTTTATTTATTTTATATATATATATATATATATATGATAGTCACCAGTCTATTGCAGGGCCACACATAGATAAACAACCACATGCACTCAAATTCACTTCTATGGGCAATTTAGAGTAACCGATAAACCTAATGTACATGATTTTGGACTGTGAAAGAAAACCTGATTACCCAGAGGAAACCCATGCAAGCGTGGGGAGAACATGCAAACCTCGCACAGAAAGACCACAAGCCTAGGATTCAAACCCAGGACCATCTTGTTGTGAGGCGACTGTGCTAATCACTACACCACCATGCCGCCTGAACTAAATCAAATTGTAAGAAAGAAAATACACACTATATAACAATATTACTATATACCATTCATTTATTCATTCATCATAGTCGCTTATTACCCAACTCGCGTCACGGGATCTGCTAAAGCCTATCCCAGCGCACAAGGCAGGCAAAGGCAGGGGGTACACCCTGGACAGGTCGCCAGTCCATCGCAAGGCACACACACCCAACCACACACACACACTCACTTCTATGGGCAATTTAGAATCACCAATCAACCGAATGTACATTTTTTTGGACAGTTGGAGAAAACCGGAGTACGCGGAGGCAACCCACACTTAGCTCATCTTTGATCCTTTAAAAAACAATCATGTAAATGTATAAAATCTCAGCTAGTAGAATTTATTTAATGTCCCCACTGAATTTAGTAAGTATTGATGAATTTTTTTTTTTCAATGTTTTATTTCATATTCTGCCTAAAGAATCTGCATCATCGTCTTCTAATCAATCAGATTTAAGAATGTTGTATAATCAGATTTTCCAAAGGGACTTCAAACGTCTGTATATGGTTAGCATGCGAATGACGAAATGGAAAACAGCAAGCTTCCTTCCATCTCTGTGCTTTTCGAGTTCTTTAAGTTTTTTTATTAGATGAGATTTGAGAGTGTAGTGCCAATTAACATTCAGCAAATCGTCCAGACAGATTCAGGGATTTACAGGAGTACTTGTTTACCAGCTTCAGCTCTTGCTTCAAAACAAAGACAGACGATGCTGGTGATTAATGAGCGAAGTCTGGAACGTGATAAGAGATTTATGTTGTATGATATTTATTTGACTGGCGTGGCATTTATAAAGCTGAAAACCAGAAGAACTGGATAAATTACCAATCTGACCTTTTTTCCAGCTACCAGATTCATTAGGACCTTTTATTTACAAAGACTATTATTATATAATACCTAAAAAATTTAAGTGCATCTGAAACCGACAGGAATAATTTGTTCGAAAGTTTGTCAGAGAAAACACTAAACCGATTAATCGTTTTTATTTAATGCCACCTGCTCAGCATTGAACAATTGCACACAAGACAATTTTTTTCATTAAAACTATGGATTTTAATTTATTCATTTTATCTTGTATATTTATATCGCTGTAGAAATAGCTTTGTTTTCTGTAAATAAATACAATTATAGTATTTCATTGTTTCATATTAAAAAGTATTTTCAATTTATCACTGTTGTTAACATACGGTTAAAAAGCAAAGGGAATTAGTTCTGCATACACCTTATTGCACACATTGACATGAGAATTATCGGAATCAGAATTGGTTCTGGAAAAAAACAATATCAGTTGATCTGTACTACAGAGTTACATTAATATTAACACTTAAATGTATTTCTTTTATATAACTGAGCAATCTGGGGTTAATGGTTTTACTTATGGGCAGTGGTCCCTTGGTTGTGCTGAAAATCAAACCTCAATCTCCAAGGTGGCCTAGTGTTTAATTCAATTCAATTCAGCTTTATTTGTAGAGCGCGTTTAATAATAGTCGTTATCTCAAAGCTGCTTTACATATACATATACAGGGTGAAATGATAATTGTTTGTCCCTGGAGAGCAAGCCAGAGTATGCACTGGTGACGGTGGCAAGGAAAACTCCCTAAGGAAAATAGGAAGAAACCTTGAGAGGAACCAGACTTAACAGGGGTGACAGACAGATACAGAGGTTATAGTGTGTGTGAACGTGTATAGCAGAATAGTCTTTATTGGGTTGTAGAGACTTCCCGGCTTATCCTTGCGATGTTTCCCACAGGATATGTGCCATCAGAAAAGGTCCAGAAGATCCAGAGTGGTCGTAGCACAGGGCATCCCAGGGATGGCATTTGTATGCCTCGACAAGTGTGTGAGAGATAGAGAGAGAAAGAGGTGTTTAAGGTGTTGGACTAATACCAGAAAGACCGGGGTTTGGTTCCCAGCACCACCAAGCCACCATCGTAGCTCCGCTTGCTCAATTTTAAGTTGCTCTGGATAAGGGTGATAAGCCCCCTTACATGCATCACTCTTACCTGGTTATTAGCTCCTATATAACATTTTCTTGTGCTGCAGCTACTGCTGAGAGAAAAGTCTGTGACAGAAGAATATTTGGCAACCTACCTATAGCCATCGCAAGTACAGCAATTCAGCAGTTTTCTTATAGATGTTGCAAGGAGGATACAGTAAGTGGCAAGACACTTTTACAACAGTTGATAACGCTAGCTAAAATGATTTATTTATATAATGTTATTTCCAAATTCAGTGTAAGATGTCACAATTCCCAAGCAAGCATCTATGCTGTCATTAGCTAGAATCGTATTGAGGTGTAGTAATGTATACTCATTACATTAACACCGCTAAGTAAAGCTTAGCACACAAGACAAAATTATTAGACCCAGCTGGCCACTCCTGTAGACTATGCTTTTGCTCTACATAAAATATTCTTTACTTACAGCATCTACTGCCTGCCTATGAATAAATAAAATTGAATTTGTAAAATTAAGATTTTTATCTATACTGGTTAGGCAGTTTATTTCAGACACGGGTGGATGCTGAACCGGCTTATTACCTTAAAAACCATGTGGCAGTTGTTGAGTGTTAGACACTCCAATTCTTTCTTACTCCAGTAATCATTAATGTCACAGGCGCTGCTCATTATTCATCTTGATACCTAAATAATTGTCTAGGCACATCCCATTATTTCATGTGTCAATAACAATCTTTGTTTTTCTGTGGCTTTCACTTTCGATCTCGAGATCTCTTTCCTTTCGAGTTTTCTGCTCATATATAGGCTTTCCTCAAACCTCCTGAATTAGGATAAATCTCTACAGGCATGTCCGCAAATCAAATGATGATCCTGTAAAAGATTACAGTAAATTACGATCATGGAAATGTATTTTTAAACAGACCGTTTTAAAATAAATGTGTAGCATGAACATATGATCAGTTATATAGAAAAATAGTTCAAATCGGTGTTCACTCATACTCGCACATATGGGCAATATCAATTACCAATCACCCTAATGTACATGTTTTTGGACTGTGGGAGAAAAAACTACTCAGTACTCAAAATAAACTCCTGCAAGGGTTAAAGTTATATGGAATCACCAAACAAAAACAACACTAGTATTTTGTTGCACCACCAAGCCATCGACATTATTTAGAGTTTTACAAAGTTTGCTCTATTGCACGACGTATTATCATCATCAAAATTGTCATCATCACCAAACATCCTTTTAGTTGATGGACTAAAAGAACTATCCAAAATCTCAGTATAAACTTGCATTTATTTAGATTGTTATGTCAACCAATACCTTTACAAGACATACAACCCCATATCAATAATGATTGTGGAAATTTATTGGGGCCATCCCAAAAAACCAGCATCATCATTCTGCCAAGATTCGCTGAACATCAGTCTTATCCAGTCATCCACAGTCCATGATTGCCCTTCCTTAGCCCAAAGATACCTTGTATTTTTTTGGTTCAGATGTTAACAATGGTTTCGTTTAGTTTTTCTAAATCCACTTTCTTCCAGTTCTGCTCATTTGTTTCTCATTTCATTTTGCTTTTCTGCCTTCATGCTTTAGTGTCTTTCTTGGTCTACAGTTTCCTTTTACTTGGTCCAAATTTTTGACACACCTTACTAAAAACAATCTCTAACAACAACAACAACAACAACATCTTCTGCAACATTTCTTTGAAGATTTTTACTTTGAGAAGTTTTATATTTCTTTCTTAACTGACATCTCTGGTGTTGAATTTATGTCAATTAGCTTGGTTCAACAGCTCACTAAGGTGTGCACACACTGTTTTTTTAACTGTAGACTATTTAGCAGTTTAGCAGTATTTGTGTATTCACATATTTTGTTCCTTTGTTTGATCTATTAAAACAGATGCAACTGACTACAGTTCTTTTTCATTTTTGTCAGTGTTTCAAACAGCCAGAGGGTTGGCTTGTTAAAGAAAATAGATTAATTCTGTGCTTGGTTTTTTTTCTACACAATTAAGCATTTAATGGTGATTTTATACATTTTGCCAGAGGTTGTACTACTACTTGCTACAGCAGGGGTCAACCCACTGGGGTCTCAAGGGTTAGTGTCCTGCAGAGTTTAGAGCCAACTTGCCTTAAATGTATTAAATTGCCCACTGTTTAATATGCTAGAAAAATAAATTCAATTAAATATATTTTTTTAATCATTTAACATATGTTAACTACACAAACGATGCTAAAAAATTAATTTAAAAAAATAACGGTTTAGATGTGTTAGTGGTGGTGGGGATGCATTGTCAGGGGAATCTTTATAAAAGCGTCCAAGGAAATAACAGCCATGAAATTCACATTCGGGAAAAATTTCCAGCTGGAACTGATAAGCAACATATGCTCTGATAGTTACCTCCCTTGAAGTGAGAATTCACATTTGACCTCCATACATATTTGAAGAGAGACCATCTGGGTTCTTTTCATGTCTTCGTTAAGAGTCTACTATCTGCAGAGGGTAAAAAATGTCAGCTATTCGAGCTAGGGAGGCAAAATTAAATGTATATATAACTTATATGTTTATTTTTACACACCATTTTGGAAATTTTTTTAATAGCAGATCTAAGTTGTTGAAGTATTAAATAATAAAGTTTTATTATTTTGCCTTTCCTTTGGGCTCTGCTTTTAACAAGAGGTGATTCTCTCACTCTGACTGTAGGCTTCCTGGGGAACATGGGTTCGGTACCTCATTTATAGGACATTTCTTAAACTAGTACTGCAGATCAATGAGAGCCAAAGTATTAATATGTTTTCTTTTTCAGTGTTTTTTCCCTTTTGCTAAGAAAATATTTTAGGGACACCTACATGGAATTTCCTGCATTTTATGTCTCCAGTGCTCCTGCACGGCTGAATTGGCAGAAGCTTACTCACCAGGTCCAGTATGTCTGGGTAATTAGTATTACCTGCTGAAGGTGAATCAGTGACTCATCATTTTTGTGATAGACGAATTAAAAATGTGTTCATTTTTGGTCAACCACGGGATCATGGATTAAATTAGCTAATGCCATTTGATTGTTCTCCTTAATGTTTTCTGCTCAACACAAAACATGAAACAATCTCCCCATAGAGCTCGCTAAGGCTCCCTTGTAGGTCGGAATGAAAACTATTGCCTTAAATCATCTGCTATTTGATATAAAAGCTACATGTAATCTCCCAGAAACAAAACAAATACATCCCAAACTTAACCAGGAACAAGATGTTTAAATTCAGATGTGAGCTGTGATCACTGCAATAAAATTGAAAACAGGACATTTCAAAAAAGGGTGATGCCACTGACTGCTTTTTAACCCTGATCCCATCACTTCTCTTATCAAAACCTTGTGAATAGCCTCACTGACCCAAAAACCTTATTTTGTGCAGTTCGACTCAGGTTTTTCTGTGCAGTAAAAGATATTTCAAATCAGGTTGCAAAAATGGAGACATTTGTTTTTATTTATTTTTTTAGCAAGTGTAGAAATGTCTGGCAACCAGTGGATTCATGAATTCATTTATCTTCTATCCCTGCCCATTCCGTAACTCTGCGTCAATGCAGTCTGCTGGAGCCTATTACAGTGCCTTTAATCAATCTGAGCAATTTAGAGTCAAGGACATTACTGCAGTGGTGGCTTGGTGGTGCTGAAAATTGAACCAAATACATTCTATTCAACCACTAAGCTACAATCCTCCAAAAGATCATGGGCCTAATTCCCAGCCCCACAGTTGGGCCCCAGAGCAGTCCACATTCAACGGCTAAATTGGATAAAAAATGTCATCTGGCCTCTATAGAATACTGCATAATTGCCTTTAATATCCTTATTGTTTTTTAAAAAGTTTGACCCTAGATTATGATATATCCTTACACAGCTAAGACCCATAGCCATAGAAAAGCTGATCTGAAGTATGCTGGAAACAGTATGCTAAGAGACTTAATTACTTGAAAAAAGAAAAGTTGGTGCAGAAAAATTAACAAATAAACAAATAAATCTGTTTTTGCTCAGAACAAAGGAACACGTCATACCATTATTGTATTATTACCATAAAAGATTCAACAATTCTTCAGTCACTAATGGGTTGAGGGGTCTAAATGCAAATGAGATCAAGATGGATAAGATGAGAAAAGGCTTGAGAAAGTAAGTTCAATGATCAGCTGACCCTATGCTTCTAACTTCCATCTCAAGAATTTAGAAAGGCATATTTTAACCTCTCGCATACCTGCCATGAGTTTGAAATTTAAAATCCAACAGCGGAACGACGTGTGTGCAGACACCAGGGATGTTCTAGAAGTGTCACGCCAATAAGAGTTTAACGCCAGATTAATGCTTATTTTCTGTCATTTGAATAGAATAGAATAATTCTAAAAGTTGTACCCAAATCTATTCTAAGCACCTGTATAGGTTGATTTGCCGAAACAATATGAAGAATATAGTAATTGAAATTAATAGACGCTAACCAATGCCCCTGTGCAAAACTCCCCTGAGCACTGACTTTAACCTTGAACTGAGTCTAATGCACTTGCAAAAAAATGGAAGGTATTTTTAAAAGTTAGAACCTTTGCTGCAACTGGAGCTTCCAGCAGTATTATTTATGAATAAATATGATCTTATTCAGGCGGTGCGGTGGCGTAGTGGTTAGCACGGTCGCCTCACAACAAGAAGGTCCT
>JAOTQW010099596.1:0-10260 GCA_026260075.1 Sisor rabdophorus | reverse complement strand
AATCACCAATCAACCTAATGTACATGTTTTTGGACTGTGGGAAGAAACCGGAGTATGCAGAGTAAACTCACACATGCGGGGTAATAACATACAAACTTTGGCCCGCATATCGAACCCGGGACCCTCTTGCTGTTATAAATGCTGCTAAATATATAAATTGCAATTAAAGAATTTAAATAACTTGTATAATGCTGTACTTCAGAAATCTCTGTTTAATGGACAGCAAACTTGTAAACGTGGCAGAACTTTATTGACTTCAAAATATAGACTCTGTCATGCTGGAGATAAGCTAATGTTTGCCATACTGATAATAGTATTTTGCGCATGCGCACGCAAAACAAAATAGTTTTCTGTGATGATTCATTGTTCACGAGGCAAATTATTGATTCACTTAGAATGAACAAAATCATTTAAGACTCATCAGTAAATACCAAATATTATATATCCCAGAGAAATGTATGGGAGTAGTAAAGGTGCTGACAGTAATATCAAAAGTTGCTGTAAATGTTAACAGAAATACAGAGTCTTTCCTCAGGTGTATTATAACCTTGTGACGATGCTAAACAATTACTCAACATAAACTGCAGCCATTCCAAATAGAACATTCCAAACTGCCCATCTGGACATTCCAAACAGATTTACTAGACATTAGACATAGATGTGACATTAGACTTTAGACATGTGGATACATTGGATAGCTGAGCAAACTAATTACAAATAATTCCAAACATGACTATTGAATTTTCCGAAGCACACTACTATACTGTACATTCCACACACAACACCATACCGACCTTCCAAACAGAACTTTCTCTAAACATTCCCAACAGAACATTTCAAACGGGATTACTTTACATACCTGATTTATTCTTAATCCAGTCAGGACTAAAATGGGACCTGTGGTAATGGCGGTGTGGTTACCTGCCGGTTTATGAGTGAAGGGCAGCGCCAGGAGTGGTAAGAGTGGTAACAATCACACACCTGTGTTAAATTATAATACTGGCTATTGTGTTTGTTAAGTTAATTTGGGGTTTTTTTCCACAGGGAACTGATTAGTTTTGCGTACATGTGGTAGAAAAATCAGGATCCCATCGTACAAGGAACAAGATTTAGTGCATCTCATTTTGTGTGTGTCTCTCTCTCTCTCTCTCTCTCTCTTTCTCCCTGTGTGTGTCTCTTTCTCTCTGTCTCTCTCTCTCTCCTCTGTGTGTTTTTGTGTGTGTCTCTCTGTGTCTGTCTGTCTCTTTCTCTGTCTCTCTCTTTGCTTCATGTGTGTCTGTGTGCATCTGTGTGTGTAATAATCTGGGATTTGGGTCACAATGTATATACAGGCTCTTTGCCAGTGGATTACAGAAATGCCCAAATAACAGAAGGTTTAGCTGGAGATAAAAAGGGGTAAAAACAGAGTTTTAATTCTCTTGTAGACATGAATAATAATGTCTTGACCCACTTAACTGTGTTATAAAAATGGCTACATCTTTTTTAATGATTATTTAAATGTATATTTTTCCACTATGTATTAAACAATAAAACAGAAAAGATACAGCTGGGGATGGAATAGGTCAAATCTAACAAAACACAATACTACACAACAGACAGCTGAGAGACACCTAAAATCTGGGCCAGTGTGGTGCATTTGTATTTGCAGCGTTTGGTAGACGTTCCCTCTTCAGAGCGACTTTTTTTATACAATTGAGCAATTAGGGATTAAGGGCCTTGCCCTGCCCATTAGTGATGGCTTGGTGGTGCTGGGAATCAAACACAGGTTTTTTTGGTATCAAAAAAAGGCACCCCTTCCCCATCTACCACAGACAAACCCACATTTGATTCCCATAATACACACACTCACTGTCTCATTTAATGATTTGTCCTAAGTTACATATTTATTCATATTGAGGACAACAATAGAGCCACTGAATGCAATTGAAAAAGCCAAAGCCACTGGATGCAATTGAGATTTGGATCAGGTTTCTATGCCCACCAGTATTTATACCTTGAATACCTTTGAAACATACCTTGAGAGTCACCAATTCACCACGTAGCATGTTTAAAGGCAGACGTGAAGAAACTGCACTGAGAAAAGCCAAACTCAGAACTGTCAGCAATACAAGGTTTGCTCAAATGAACTGATTGAGAAAATACACAAATCAGCTTTTATTAAAAAATTCCAGTGCGGCTATTTTAGTGAAAAGATTTCATTTCTAACCAAGTGACTTTGGGAAGCCCTGTACAGCTAAAAGTGTTCAATATCTCATATATTCCAGATTAACAGCATATACACTGCGAACATTCATTCATTCATTCACTCATTTTTCATCTATACCCGCTTATTCCCTAACTAGGGGTCCTGTAGGTCTGCTGGAGCCTATCCCATCCCACATAGGGTAAGAGGCAGTATACCCTGGACAGGTCGTAAGTCCATCGCAGGGGCACATATAAATGAACAACCACACCCACTTACACTATGGGCAATTTAGAGTCACCAATCAACCTAATGTACATGTTTTTGGAGGAAACCGGAGTACCTGCAGAAAACCCACAAAAGTGCAGAGAAAACATGCAAACCCAAGACCTTCTTTTTTGAGGTCCACGTGCTAACCACTATACCACTACACCTCCCACCGTGAACATAATAATAGCATTTTTAACAGTAATAGTACCCTAAAACAATGACCCTAATATCATTTACATAATAATAATAAACAACTGAGCAGTTAAGATGCTGAGGGCTCATGGTGATGCTGGGAATCAAAAAATAAAAGCCCATTGCTGCAGACTTGCTCACTGGATTTAATTGATAATTATTTTCCTGTAAAGATACTTTGAGACAATGTTAATTGTTAAAGCAAAGGTGTTGCCACAAGGCAGTTAACTCAGTCATCTAAACTTACATAGGGAATTTAATGCCAGAAAAAAATTAACATAGTATCTACCGCACCAGCTTTGGTGAAGACGATGCCGTGACATTGCATTCATACCTGTTCAAAAACAGACGCCACCATAGGTTTGAGTTTCCTGCGCTTGTTCTTGTCATTGCAGACACCTTCTTCTGCTTCTTCAGTGGGTAATCTCAAGCTGAGGCCCTTCAGTTTGGATGGATGCTTAAAGCTTCCACTTGTGGAGGTGCTCCATCTTCTCAGCTTCTCAAGCTTGTTATTGATTGAAACCTGCATGCCGGAGGAAACACAGAGCCAGAAAGGAATATTAAGTGACATTTCTATAGAAATGTGTGTACCAGCTCGGGATCTCAGGTGCCAAATTTCGCAATCGTAAAGAAGATCTGTGTAAAAAAGCTGTCAAGAAATCCGTCTATAAATCTGAAACATTTGAGAGTAACATTATTATTGTTGCATTATCTAATCAACAGTGTGTTATGAATAGCAAATAAAGTACATGTAACAAAAATAAGTGTTCACCCTTTTAACAGTCTTATCCTGTGGAACATCAACTGTATCCATGCTTCTTGCTTCCATTGCATCACATTAGCATTAATATAAAGCTCTCAGTCCAGCTGCCCCAGTTTCTCATTGTCCCTTTTGTCCACGTTCCGCCTCAGAAAACAGCTCTGTCTCCTAATCACTTGCCCCTCCTTTATTCCCTTTACTCTGTTTTACACTTTCAGTATGTTTACGCTAGAATCGAATGATTTCCATTGAAAAAAAATAATACATTCTGTAAAAATATTCTGTTGTTGGAGCAATTTTAATGCTTACAAAGATTAAACAAATGTTTATGTACAATGTCCATCTCTAATTCTGCTTCTGCTTCCGGGTTCGTGTCCCGGGCCTTTCTGTGCAGAGTTTGCATGTTCTCTTGCATGGGTTTCCTCTGGGTACTCGGGTTTCCTCCCACAGTCCAAAAACATGTGCATTAGGTTGACTGGCGATTTTAAATTGCTGATAATATTGAGTGTGTGTGTTGGCCCTGCAATGGACTGGCGACCTGTCTAGGGTGTACCTCTGCCTCTTGCCCTATGTGCAATGAGACCCTGAATCAATGAAGATGAATAAATAAAAGAATGATTAATTCAACTTTAAGGCTCGATAGTGGGGGATAAGATCATCTTTCCACAATTTTTTTAGCACAATTTCATTTATTGACTTATGTTTATGTTCAAAATATTTACATTCATCTTATTGCTTAAAATAAACACGATTTAACTAACTTTTTACAAAATAGGGATAAAGCCTTAAATTTGGGCTTATTAATTTTTGTGCTTTTTTCCCCCTGTGATCCATGCAGCTTAAACAACAAACATTTGCCACAAATATGTCGAGTATTTATTTTTAATAAATATTGGCAATGAAAAAAATTTGTACAAATTGTGTTTGGTTTGGAGTGTTTTCCATTTACTTTCATAAAATTCAAAATAACGTTTGCAAAAAGCGATAAAGTTTCAGTTTGAACTTTGCACATCTTGCCTTCATGGTGTTTGACTATGGTGTTTAATATGAGTCAACAAGAATTTGCAAGTTATTATAATCTGTTATCTATAATCTATAATTATAATTTATTTATCTTGGTTTCCACGACATTCCAACTTCATTGAAATTGGACAGTTTTTACAAGATGAATATAGTAACCATTTACATTTACAGCAGGGGGCGTGAGCTATACATTTATAGTAGTAAGGCTGACTGTAGTGTTTCTGGGTTTAGGGAAATTATAATTTTTCTTGGGTTATTTTCTCCACAGGCTACCTTATCCTCAAACGGCTTCGCAGGCAATAATTGACCTGCCATGTACACTACAATCAAATATAAAATGTTCTTAGTAAGCAACCGAGGGCAAAAGTTATAGTGACTAAAGCATTTAGTTTATGTGCAGATATATCTGTTTTCAGGTCAGCTGATAACAAAGCAATAAAAAATATATCATGTCTCATGCATACTTATTTTAATGACTATAGATAAGTTAAATGGGCTTTATACCTTGATTATACAATACTTACCCACTTCTTCCAGGAAGGATGTGGCTCAAATTAAGTGTAATGTTACAGTGTTAGGTCAGGCCAGAGCTGTGCCTTTTTGCACAATATTACATTTGGCTTTTGGCATAAATATACACTAAAGAATTTGAATTTGAGCATTATCACTGTTGAAAGTTATTACAAAAGATGGACAAAATGGAGCAAATTAGAATTTACTGTTAAAAATTTTCTATAGAAAAATATATTTTGGGGAACAGATTAAAGAATATTTACCAGTTTAACTTCTTCTTTAGAAATATAGCAATGTCTTTAAAGTGCTTAAAAAACTGTAAAAGTTTAATATATAATCATACATTTTTTTTTATATAATATAATGTCTATTAAATGTGGCTTATCTTAAATTATAGCCATTCGTGCAAATGCATAAATCTGTAAGCGTTTAGTGTTTTAAGGGATATTACTGAAAACATTTTGGGGTTTATTTTGTAAAACTGTCGTTTAGTAATGTGCACTGTTGTCCCACAGCAAGAAGGTCCTGTGTGCGATTCCTTCTGTGTGGAGTTTGCACGTTTTCCCCATGTTTCCAAAAACATTAGTTACGAGTGTAAAATGCAATAAATAAATAAAAAACAGATGCAATTTTCCAACATTAATTGTGGTGGTGGTGTAGTGGTTAGCACTGTCGCCCAATGTGCACTGGGACAGGCTCCAGCAGACCCCTGTGACCCCGAGTTTGGGAATAAGCGGGTATAGAAGATGAATAAATGAATATATGTTCTGTAAAGCTGTTTTAAGACATTATTCACTGTAAAAAGGATTACAAAAAATAAACCTGAACTGAATTGAATTTTGGAAAACGTCACACATATCACCAAAAAAATAAAGCAATTGCACAAGATCTTAAAAATGGATCAAGGCACAAGCATTTTTACAGAATTTAGATGTTGGGTAATTCACAATATAACCATCGCAGCTGAAAACATGGTTCTATGCTTGCCGAACTTTTCAGTTGTACACAGCTGACAGAACTGTCACGATCTGTGTGTTTCCCATTATTTTGTATGTCTTGTGTCTGATTACTGCGGTTCACACACACCACAATTTATTATCTTACAGTACAGTGACACACCTCAGATGACAGCACTCATATAAGGCCAGTAGCTTATATAGCAAACATTATCTCAAAAAGTCACTCATTACTGAAGGAAGTTCAGAGTCAGTGTTGGATCAGTAAAGGTACGAAACATTGCTTTTATTATAAGATAATGTAAAGAAGCACTATTGTCTCTTTTTACACTATCTTGATGTCTCGATCAAATATTTGATTTAATGTAGACGAGCAGGATGAACAATAATTTACGGTATATTTTTTTATTTTAAGAGCATGCTAGACATTATTATAGTAACGGCATATTATATTTGTATATTAATCTGAAATATTACAATAATAACTACTACAATTGATTGTCAGGTTAATTATCTATTATATTAATATTAAAACACAATATTATGTATCCATGTATTTATTTTATATTCACTCAATTCAATTCAATTTAGATTTATTTATACAGTGCTTTTAACAATGGTTATTGTCTCCAAAGCTGCTTTACACATGCATATGCAGGGTAAAATAATAGAAGAGGTTTGTCCCCACTAAGGGTAATAGGAAGAAACCTTGAAAGAATCAGACCCAACAGGAAACCTAACCTCATTTGGGTGATAGGCAGAGCTACTATATTGCGAAAAGTTTTTCACTCACACATCCAAATAAACAGAATCAGGTGTTCCAATCGCTTTCATGGCCACAGGTGTATAAAATCAAGCACCTAGGCATGCAGACTGTTTTTACAATATTTGTGAAAGAATGGGTTGCTTGCAGGAGCTTTTATATGTCACCTCTGCAACAAATCCAGTCGTGATATTTCCTTGCTCCTTAATATTCCACAGTCAACTGATAGCTGTATTATAAGGATGTGGATGTGTTTGGGAACAACAGCAAAAACCTAGCCATGAAGTGGTAGGCCACGTAAACTGATGGAGTGAGGTCAGCAGATACTGAGGTGCATGGTGTAAAGAGGTTACCAACTTTTACATTTACATTTACAGCATTTAGCACATGCTCTTATCCAGAGCGACAAAAGTGCTTCAAAATTGATTGTTGAGCTTCTCAATACTGATACAATAGTTTTGTATCGATTCTTTTGAAGTGAATCGCTACAGACCTTCAAACTTTATGTGGCTATCAGATTAGGTTAAGAACAGTGTGCAGTGGGCTTCATGGAATAGCTTCATGAAGCAGTGGAGATGTGTTCTCTGGAGTGAGGAATTGTGCCTCCTCATCTGGCAATCTGATAGATAATTCTGAGTTTGGCAGTTGCCATGTACTTGTCTGACTGCATTGTGTCAAGTGTAAATGTTGGTGGAGGGAGAGTTATGGTGTGGGGTTGTTTTTCAGGAGCTGGGATTGCCCCCTTAGCTCCATTGAAAAGGAACTCTGAAAGCTTTAGCATACTACGACATTTTGGAAAATTTCATGCTCCCAACTTTGTGGGAAAAGTTTGGAGCTGCCCCCTTCCTCTTTCAACATGACTGTACAACGGTGCACAAAGCAAAGGTCCATAAAGTCATGGATGACAGAGTCTGATGTAAATAAACTTGACTGGCCTGCACAGAATGCTGACCTCAACTCGATAGAATACCTTTGGGGAAAATTAGAGTCATTCTCATTATTGTCCTTCTTGTCCAACATCACTGTGTGACCTCAGAAATGCGCTTCTGAAAGAATGGTTAAAAATTCTCATAAACACACTCCTAAACCTTGTGGACGACAGGGTAAGCCGACATCATATTGAACCCCAAAGGATTAGGAATGGGATGTCATTTAGGATTATATGAGACTCACAACAGTGAACATATATATACATACATACATACATACATACTGTGCTAACCACTAACCACCCCAATAACATTTAACTTGTCATTTTTATTATTTTACATAAATATAAGTTAAATTCATTTTACATAAATATAAGTTTTTCCTAACAGTTTTCTATAAACAGTGTTATAAACATTGTTTCATTTCTGAAAGCTACCACAATCTATTTTTAATATTTTGGTAACTCATCTTATGTTATGTTCTGTTCTAAAATATATTTAATAGCTGAATCTGTTTCCCCTTATTTTTGTTTTTTAATGTCTATAGATTAAAAAAAATTCTTTTACTACTTTACTACAGCAATTTGCAGGTGATTCGTTGTTTATTTATGAGAATTATTATGAGAAGGCAATTTATTGCTGTGGAGAATAAGTTGGGTCTATTATCAACTAATTACAATAAAGCAGCTATAAATGTTTAATGCCTATTTTGTATATATTTTGAGGTCATCAACACAACCAAATTGTCTACTAAAACTGCTAATTTTACAAAAAAATCCCTCATTTAAAAAGTCCTAGGATAGCAGAAACCATAAAAAGTTGTATTTTCATATAAAAAATGGTTCAGTGTGTGTTACACATGTGCACTACAAGATGCTTAGTGAATATTTAAACTTATTTATGTTTGCTATTTTGTAAAATAAAAACATCATATCGAGTTATTTTGTTAAAATACACTGATTCTCCAATATGCAAGATTGGGTTAATAATTCATCTGTACATATAATAATCCAACTTTTAAACCATGGTTATCTTCTGTCCTGTCAGAGAAAATCTAGATAATTAAAGTGTGTCAATGCTTCACATAACAGCTTATTATTTTGTTTCCAAGCAGCCTGTTAGATTCTGAACACTTCCTTTTCACTTGCCTGCTAGGATTTTTTATGACTTTGCTTTGTAAAGTACATTTTCAGACCTGTTTTCTTTTACCTAGGGATTGATGTTCTTCCTCCTTTTTTATCTCATTCTTTTCTTCTGCAAATGCTTCAATTAGCTTTTTTATGAGAAAGAAATAAAAATCTCATTGCTATTTTATTTATATTGATGCCCACACTAAAAATCCAAGTTGGTAATCCACTTCCTTTATAACTTTTTCACTAATTAGCTCCTAGGACTGTATTTTCACTATAATATAATCTTTAAAATGCATTATACTTGTTCGCTGCTACTTTTTGCCCTTTAGATTCCATTTTCACTGCACAGAACATATATTCTGCTGTATATATAGTTATATTTTATATTTTAGTGTCTTTTTCAAAGATATATTTTGGACATTTCTTTCCTATATTGATCGCACAGAGGGATGACATAGGGGGGACAGTTGGAACCAGACGGGATTTAAATCTGAAATGTGTATATTGTGTAATTTTATATTACCTTATTGCTTCTGGTCACTGAGTGTCACTAAACAATATCAATACAGTGACAAAGTCTATGCATCTTTATTCTTATCTATTTCCTTACAACAAGGTTTTTATCTCAGTGAACTAGTTATGGTAAATAGGAGGCACTTTTGCAACTCTGTCTGATAACAACTCTGTCTGCAACTCTGTCTGATTTATATAAAAAGTTATCTTTTCTCATAGAGCATTCAAACATGAGATCATCAGTGTGTGTTATTGCACTGGTGGTACTCGTTCTGCCCGCCGTGAAGACATTTGTGCCAATAGGCAGTGGCATGACCCATGTGAGCATCACCACCAATGCTGTGATTGAGAAGATAAATGAAGTTTGTGCTGCATTAGCTGAATCAGAAGGAAGGCCATTTAAGCCAACAGTGAGCATGCTTTAGACTGACTTTTACTTTCTCGCTCCTAATTTATGAACAAGCAACAGTTTTATTTCCTGTTTCGTCCCACGTGTGTCATAGGGTTCATCTGCCGAGGAACTGCTGCGTGCATGTTTGGGTACAGACACTGGTGAGGTTTCAGGTGGCAAATTCCATGAAGCCCTGAATCAAATTTACATGCAGAATGCAATAGTGGATCGTGACCATGCGTCAAGTAACCAGCATCATTTTAACAATGAGGCTTTTGAAGAAGGCCATTCTCTGATCAGCAAGGGTGTCGCCTCAATCAAAGCAAACATACGGAGTAACAACTTACAGGCAGCTCGGGAAATGCTGGGAAGAGTCCTACACACGCTGCAGGTAGGAAAATACCAGCGCAAACTCAATCTAAAGATATAATATAACATGGAGACGAGTATATTAATCTCTCTTTCAGGATTTTTACAGCCACAGTAACTGGGTGGACCTGGGATACAAGAACACATACATCAACCTCATTAGAGCTGATCAAACTATCGACAATGTCGCAGGTAAAGGTTGGGCAATAACCAAGATAGATAGATAGATAGATAGATAGATAGATAGATAGATAGATAGATAGATA
>JAOTQW010099561.1:0-10264 GCA_026260075.1 Sisor rabdophorus | reverse complement strand
TTCCAGCTTTTTTCTCAGAAGAGCCGGCCAGATGGTGTTAAAAGCACTAGAGAAGTAAAAAAACATGACGCTCACAGCAGTTCCAGCAGTCTCCAGTCATTTTATGCTGTTCAGTCACATTATAATCTGTAAGTCTATTCTATCATAATTTTTAAAATATTTGCCGTTATTAAGGACAGAGGGATAAAATGGGGGAATCAAAGCTTTGTTTGCAAATGGGTGCAGAGATCTAAACCCACTACACTAAGTCGGCAGACATTATAGGCTGTTGAAATAGAGACTGTAATATCTGAAACTGAACTGTTAAAATGTTCATTCATCTTCTATTCAACTGCTTATTTCCTAACTTGGGATCACAGGGTCTACTGGAGCCTATCCCAGCGCACATAGGGCTAAAGGCAGGAATACACCCTGGACAGGTCACCAGTCCATCACAGGGCCACGAATAGACGAACAACTACACACACTCACACATACTGCTGAGTAATTTTATATTACCGATAAACCCATTGTACGTGTTTTTGGACTGGAGGAGAAAAACGGAGTACCCGGAGTAAATTCACGCAAGTTGGGAAGAAAATGGAAACTCTGCAAAAGGCGAATCCTTTGCCCTGGGATCGGGATTTTTTTTTGCTGTGAACTGATCTTGCTAACCACTATGCTAATGACAAATTCTATTACAAGTATGTCTGATTCCTAATTGTGTTGAAAATGTGACTATTTAAGTTGTGACTGATTTATAGAGGTCTGACAGTAATATTATAAAGTTAACTGGTGCACGTTCGCCTCAAGGCAAAGACATCTTGGGTTCGATTCCCAGGTCTTTCTGTGTGAAGTTAGCATGTTGTCTGTTAGCTTGTGTGAGTTTCCTCCGGGTTTCCTCGCACATTACAAAAACATGTACATTAGGTTGATTAGTGACTCTAAATGGCCAATAGAAGCGAGCGTGAGAGTGTGGTTGTTTGTCTGTATGGCATCGTGTTTAGGGAATAAGTGGGTTTAGAAGATGAATGTTTACAATCTGACAGTGCTTTTATGGTACTATTTCATGCATAATAAACAAACAATGATGACAAACATTTATATATCATTTTATGGTCATTTAATAAAAATCTGTATTGCATATTTCATCAAATATATACACTTGATGCTGAGCATCAGCTCTGATACTGTGACATTCTTTGTCTGACATTATTTCCTCACCCCTCTCACAACTAGCAGAACAAGCAAAAAAGGGGTAAAGTAAAATCATTATAAAGATTATAATGGTTAAAAAAATTACACCAAGCAAGAATAGATCCATTAAACAAATGCAAGGCTTAAAAAAAGGCACTAGATTTAGTGAATGACTTTCTCAGCACCTTCTTAAGGTGACATTCTGCTTCTATATGTATATGTATATGAGTCACATACTTCAATGCTTTAATTATTTGTAGCACTTAACATAACAGTGTGTATGGCTTTTTCTTCACAAACTTCAGAGATGCTCTACTAGCCAGGCCAAATCTGCTCTTAAGGGACTTTTCCCTATTTTGGATTTTCTCCACAAGTATCTAGTAAAGCTGTTGCTTGTTGCTGATATTATATGTGTGCTGTTTTAATCTGTTGCCTTGCTGTTGTCTGTTAGTTCTTTTAAGGACTCTTTGCTGCTTTCTTTTCAACCCTGACCTACTGTTTCTATACATTATACTTTAGTGTGTTGAATCTTGCTCCTCATGAGTTCATTCCCCCTGGTAATGGGAGCATTGTCACTGTGTCATGGGCACACATAAAGTAGATGTAAATACAAAGGAGGCCAAAAAAATTGCAATAGCCTCAACTATGACTGAACTAATTGGATTGTTCCGGGAAGGTATTTTACTCCAAACTAGGAGTTTTATCTAGCTGTAAATATTGATTGTATCCAGAAGAATAAAGTATTAGATATAAGAAGAAATCAGCATGGTCAAAATGTTTATTTATTATAGTATGGTTCGACAGCTTTATTAAAATTTTTTAAAAATATAACCCACACTGCTATACTAAACTATTGGATTACTTTTCTGAGAATGCTTCAAGTGAGATTTTTTGGGGTGCTACATGTCTAAACCACTTGTAGGTGGCTTTACCACAGCAGCAGCTATTCATGTGTTCATTCCTCAACTCAGACATCTGTCAAATGCTGTAAATGTAAATGTGTTATATAGACTGCTCAACAAACACAAGTGGTTTTATTATAATATATCATTAATTTTTGACATTTTTAAAATTTTTGATTTTTTTACAGGTACTTTGGTTTCTTCCAAAATTGCTCACAGAAGTGAGTGTGAGTGTGTGTCCAGGGTGTACCCTTCCTGCCTTTCCAGCAGACCTCCGTGACCCCAGAAAGTTCGGGAATAAGCGGGTATAGAAGCGGGTATAGAAGATGAATGAATAAATGAATGAATGATTACTCCAAAGAGCAGTTACAAGATTCTATAATTTGAATACTAAATATTTTCATACAGACAAACAGACTAATGTAAAAATTTTACAATTTTTGGTTTTTATTGGCAATATTCTTACATTTATTATTTTTGATATTTTGATAAATTGATTCAGGAAGTTAATTTATTGTCAAAAGTGAAATTTAGATATTAATTAATATATTTTTATTTGAATGCATGTCAGATGGGATTTAATGCTGTCCAGGTATTGAAGAAGAATTGTTGAAACAGGACACTGAAAGTCACAGAGGTGTGAATTTACAAATTGTGTGTGATTACAAATCAGATTTTTCCTCACATGAGAGAATGAGAAAATACATTTAAAAATCTTGCATACGCCTCATGTTGCAGAATGGATTGGTGTTAGTAGAACCTCTAGGTTTGCTTAATGCAGGGTTTAAAAGTAATCACGACCATAAGAAAGTGAATGGTAGACCACAAGACTCGATTTTTCTCTCTGTCTTTGATGCAGTTCTCTTTATCAAGTCGGAAACATTACCTGGATTTGTATCATACCCAACGACAGATAAGTTAAGATAACACATATTAGAGTATAGATTAGTCCAGGTGATACAATACATAGAGCTGCAATTAGTAATAAGGCTGAAAACTACATTCAGGACATATAAATTACATTTACAGCATTTAGCAGAATGCTAAACATTCACAGTGCTTTTAAGTCTCTAAATACATCAATACCAGCTCAATAGGTTGTAAACCAAGTATATAATAAGAAACTCTGAATGAAAGAAATGGACCAGTGATTTTTTTATATATAAGAGAGAAAAGGAAAGTCCACTGTTACAGTAAGCGGTTAAAGATAAATAAAACTGAAATGTCAATTGAAATACTTTAGGAACAGGTAGGTCATCAGTCTGCGTTTGAAGACTGACAGAGACTCAGCTGTTCTAACCTTAGAAACAAGTTCGTTCCACCACCTTGGAGCCAGAACAGAGAAGATTAGCTGTTTGTGTAGAAAATGACAGCTGGTTGTCCATAGTCACCCAGAGGTTGCAAGCAGTGCCTGAAGGAGAGATTAGAGAGTTGTCCAGAAATATTGCCAGACTTGGCCTGGGTTAGTATCACCAAGGATTAAGACCAGTTCAGTTTTTTATCTGTAAGCTTTAGATACCAGCCCAGAGAATTTATTTCTCACACAATTCTGCAACAGTGGGTGAAAACCCGGAAACCCTCCCAATCTGGCGACACTGACTGCAGTCACTTGCACTTGAAAAAGGGTTGATTCCTTGGTAAATTAGATAGATTGTTTCACTGCAAACGTAGGTGTTTAAAATCAGATTTTATTAATATATAAAAGCAATAAAAATGACACCATTTGAACCCACCATCGTCTATAATTAATCTGTCTAAAATATTAAATATATTAAATATATATTATTAAATATATATTATTAAATATAAAAATATAAGTTTTAGTTTAAACCCTTTTTATTCAGTGGATCAGGCAAAAATCGAAAAACAACTTAAAGATTAAAACCTCCTAAAGGCATTTTTTTATTGATTGTTTAATATAATTCATTTATTTGGTTAAATGTGTAGATATCACAGATGCTAAATAACAAGGCACCACCACTGTTCACTGAAGACCGAATAGAGACGTATGACAAGCGGGCTCTAGTAGGCTCTTTGTTTCTCAATATACTCCTTTTGACAAACGGTTAATGATTTTCTTTTCTTTTCATCTTAGATTATTTATGAACTTTTAGTCTGAGTTTGACCAATGTGTTGAACTCAATAAAAAAGAAGAAACAATTTTTCTGCCATCTAAAGTACCAATCTTAAATGAACCCAGGGGAAGAACAGTTCTTTGTATATATCCTTAAATAGTTAAAAATTTAGATCAAAATAAACCTTTTAGTCATTCAAGTGGGAAAGTGGTGGGTTAGAAGTTAAGGTGTTGAACTGATACCAGAAAGACCAGGGGTTCAATTCACAGCTCCACTAAGCTAATACTGTGGGCCCCTGAGCAAGGGCACAAATGTAAGTTGCTCTGGATAGGGGTAACTGCAAAATTCTGTAAATGGAAATTAAGTAACACCATAATTGTGAAATTTTTCACAATGTATATTGAGTGACCATTGTCATTTTGTAGTCAGTGCATTTTCTAATGCTTTCACATACAAAAAATTGTATTTGTGAAGTATTAGTTTGTATTGTATTTATTTTACAGTGTTTCTATTTAACCAACTTATTTATCTGAACTGACCATTTATTTATGTATAACTAAACAAATGTAAAGGCTTTTTTATTTTATCACTACTTTCTTTGTTTGACAAATGTAATAAGTAAAAAAACTCACAGAATGCTGTTTTTGATTGTCAAACAGTTTTTAAGCATGTGTACACTCTGCTACAATAAAGCATGTGTATTTCATGTGACATTCTTCTGTTGGTAACTAAAGGTCTCGTTTGAAATGTGAAAGTCGCTTTAAGCATTAATCACACAAGCAAACACAACCAATCATTTGCTCTCTCTCACCCTCTCTCTGCTTTACTCACTCTCTCTCTCTTCTTCTCACTCTCTTGTTCTCTCTCTCTCACACACACACTCTCTCTTTCTTGTTCTCCCATTCTTTCTGTCTCTCCCTCTTTCGTACACACACTTTGGAATAAGATCAGGTCAATTTTAGGCCGAAACTCTACTGTCTACTTCTCAGTCGTAGGTAAGTCAACATTAGAATTCTTTAGTCCTACAGCCTGTTAGAGTAGAATTTACTTCTTCGTAGATTTATGATCTAGTTTTATACTAGTTACCAAAATAAACTCTTCTGGCTCTGAATTTATAGACAAATGTTGTAAAATGTTATATTATGTATATCTTCTTACATCTTCTTACATCTTATTAGATATCTATTGCTAGGCTTTCTCTCATTAAAATAATTGTATTTTGGAAAATGATTAAGATTTACTACAATTTGAAATTTAATTAATTAAATAAATTGGAAATTAATTGATAAAGTTTAGACTGTTTAGTTTTGAAAAGCATCTTTAAAAACATTTTGACAAAATCTGATTAGTCACTTATTAATATATAAAAAATTTGAAGGAACATTTAAAAATATATATTTAAAATTTAAATGATAAGAATTATTATTTAACAGTACACAAAAGTGTTTTATGTTTGCTGTTGAGCTTTACTAAAACTGTTACAACGTATTGTATATTTATTGGGGATGGGAAAGCAGCCAAGTGAAAAATATGAGACATCTGAGCCTTGCCGCACACTATTTTACAACATCCATTCATAATTGTAATAAAAATTACGTCACAACCATTTCCTGATATAAAAACTGTAAGTTTTGATCCTACTAGTTATTTTGAACAAAAAAATGAAAGCACACATAATTGGATGAAAAATCTGATAATCTTAAAAAAACCTTTAATTATAAACTATTTTTACATAGTTGTGGGTAGAACCTAAAAACTATTGATATATACTATTTTGATATCTGATTATATTGCTGGTATGTATAATGTTATAAACAGTATGTATAATGTTCAAACAGATCAAACAGAGGGCAGAGCAGGGGTGCCACTGTGGGGAAAAAAGTGAGGATGCTTTCAATAGTCCATACATTTTAGGGTCCCAGAGAGATCTATTTTATTAGTAATAACAGTGCGGAATGAGTGTGGTAGAAGGCCCAATGTCGTATTCTTTCTTAAAACATTAAAACATTTCTGCAAAAAGGTGTTGTTTAAAATTCCACCCCTTCCTTTCTGACCAAAAAAGAGACCACTGTTTATGTGGTTTAGTGGTTTTGAAACCTGAACCTTCAAAAAGAAAAAAAATATAACAAGCTGGTATCTATTTACTATCTTTACTGAGTGGATAAAGTGAGTGGTGTCCCAAAACTTTATCACCTGCTATCAGGGACTTTATCGTTAAGAGCAACAGTCAAGAAGACATAAAGATATAAAAAAAGACCTATTGTTAATAATTACAAACACATGATGATATTTATGGATGGGATTGTTTAAAAGGATCTCAGTTAAAGTCATATTATTCTTTCTGGATAGAACTATAAGAAAGGAATATGTAGCAAAAATAAGAATATCGTAGTAGGAGTTCTTACCTTTTGAAAACTATATTAAACTATATAAAAATATATTTTAAGTAAAAACTGAGAAAATCTAAAAGGTAATTTTTTCAAGGATTTTTCTATAGGGATCTTATTATGGACAACTAAAGGTTTAACATATTGTAAGTGTTTAGCTTTATTAACAGAAAACTGTACATATTGTTTTTTGCTGGGTACTATATATGAAACTGTGACTATTCTGTCTTTTCTGGTTTATGTGGTCGAAGAAGAAAAAAAACGTTGTGCATGATAGATAATAGACATAATGTATCTAAACAACCATGACAAGGCTACATCTTTGTTGTCTTTAGTGTTTATCAAAGAGCCGTGGATTAAAGAGAAAATTGACTAAGACTGATGGGTAACAGAATTTCTTTTTACTGTTCTGTTCTACTTAAGGTGACCTGAGGACAGACCCTGTCTATTCTAATTATAAAGCATGATCAGGAGGCAAACAAAAAGACACTAGAAGCTTTATATTTGTGGTTTCCAAAACCACAATAGATATCTATATTTTTGTTTAGAAAAGTTGCTCAGACAGATTTGTTCGTTCATTTATGCTGAGGTAAATGCAGTTTAAAATGCTGATCTGGACAAAACAGATACCAGACATCACTAACAGTACACAGGTTTGTCTATAAGTTTGTGGGACCTCAGCTGTGTTGTTCATTTAACACAGATATTCTCTCCTACACAGAACTACTGCGGAATTTGCTTTACGACACTATTGAAAGATACACCATGGTGCAGTATGTGATATCCAGACCACTTTATACAGAAGATACCTTTACAGATGAGCACGAGAAAGTCTGCCGGGAGCACAAGACTATGCTGGATCACATTAAACAATACTTCACGTAAGACTACATTTAACCTTTAAAAGCGGATATTTTTGGGTAATATTTATCTCCATTTTCAGACTTTAACCACATTTATTTAATATGTAACATACAGTATGTGTTCTAAAGAACTTAGTTCAGCTACAATGTTGATACTTTGTGTATGTATGTGTGTCTGTCTTTGTGTGTGTGTTGAAACAGTTGCGATAGAAAACGTGCAAAGAATGTAGCCCTCTCGTTGCTGCCCTTCATTGGATGGATAAAAATGTACAATGTTAAAGAATGGACGCTGGGTGATATTGTATCAGGAGTAAGCACTGGACTGGTGGCTGTATTGCAAGGTAATACAGCATATCTTTTTAGGCCTATGTTATGGCTTATGCTATAAAATTATCATTAATCTATACAATAATAGAGACTAGAAGCACTGTGTATGCGTGTATGTCAATTTGGATAATGGGATTTGCCAGTAAATGTAATTCTTAAACAAAGAAAAACTATCCATCTATTGTACCATAATAGCTGTGATCCTTTATTTAGAAATAATTTAAAATATAGAGTGTCTGAACATTTTATTTAGGGTGTCATACTTATAATATATAACATACAGCTATTACTCAGTGGCTTTACTTCTTTTTTAAAGGACTAGCATACAGTTTACTAGCATCACTTCCTGCCTGGTATGGGTTGTATGCTGCCTTTTTCCCTGTGATCATATACTTCTTCTTGGGCACTTCTCGACACATTTCTGTGGGTAAGTTACCTTTTTTAGGCACTATAAACAATGTAAAGATATGTACAGCTTAGAACTTTTTAATATTGTTAAGAATGAGAGACTACCAAAGTAAAAAAATTTATAGACAAATAAACAATACAGTGCCTTATTTTTTTTTTAAATAGCTGCAATTACCGTTAGTGACAATGTTATAAAAAGCTGCTAAAAATGCATGTGACTGTAAAAGGAAAGAACAGAACAAAACAGACTGTCAGTGACAAAAATCAGTGACAGATTGTACTGATGTTTAAGTATGGCTTAGGCAAGCTACAACAAAGAAAATGTGAACAACATGAAAACAAATGTATTAACAAAAATAGTTTTTAGAATAGTGACGATAAAAATATGCAGTATTTGATACTATGTGTGCATGACTGCTAGTTTTCACCAATTGTATACACCTCTCAATTGGCAGTCACCTTTTCATAGTTTTATATAGTGGCATAGTATAGTGACAGTCCTTTAAGAGAGAGTATACAATTTCATTGTACAACATACAACAACAATAAAAGCAATCTATTCTATTCTGTTCTAAAACTGAAGCAATTTGCTAGTGCTAAAGATTATGTTCTTCTGTAGCAATGAGGTCAAAAAGCATTTTGATCATTCATGCTTTATGATCATTTATATTGTTTCCTTATATAAAAATCTATATTATATAAAAAATATTTTGCAGTGCTATACAAGTTTTTATCAACTGTTTGTTTTCATTTTAGGAGCATTCCCTGTTTTAAGTTTAATGGTAGGGTCAGTAGTAACCAGGCTTGTACCTGATGATGGTCCTCCGGCCAACATCACAGGTTTTGAGGGACTTACGATAGACCAGCAAAGAGCCATGGTGTCTGCTTCACTTACCTTTCTCATTGGCGTTTTTCAGGTATGTCTAATGGGCAATCCTGGTTTTGGGGCTGGTTTCCTGCAGCGTTAAGCTCCAACCCTAATGAAACACACATAAACCAAATAATCAATATTTGTCACATCTATCCATCTTTTAACCCTGCTTATTTTTTTAACTCTGGGTCACAGGGCTCTGCTAAGGACGCTAGTCCATCTCAGGGCCAAACATAGATGAACAAACACACACTCACTCCTATGGTAATTAAAAATTAACAATCAACCTAATGTACATGTTTTTGTACTGTGGGAAAAAAATGGAAAACCAAGAGTAAACCCAGAACATGCAAACTCTTTACAGAAAGACTCCTTGCCTGGGAATTAAACCTGGGTAGGTAAAGTTGCAGCTAGATTCTTCCCTCCAAGACCAGGATTGCCCATCCCTGTACTAAACCTTTTTAAACTGTTTAAGACAAACTTTTATTCTGCCTTTTAATAACTATTTTGAATTCTAACAACCAGCTTGGCATGGGACTGCTGCAAATTGGCTTTATAGTCATTTATCTGTCTGATACTCTGGTGTCTGGGTTTACAACTGCTGCTGCAGTTCACATCCTGGTGTCACAATTAAAATTTATTTTTGGGGTGAAGGTACCAGGCTTCAGTGGACCACTCGCCATTATAAATGTAAGTTTAACAGGTTCTTAAGTATTTTTACGTTCTGTATAATTTCAATAGTTACAAATAAATGTAAACCATGGTACGTAAATGTGTCAAAACATTTCTAAGGTACCAGAGTTGTTATAATCCACTGGAGGCAAGTTGTAAAGAAAAGCATGAACTAGGTTACAATATAGGGACTTAACTAGATTTACTAAACTGTGGTACACTGAACAATAAATCACAAACAAGCCCAGACAGCTCTATAAATACACCACTGATAACAAGACACACCTGTTAACTTGAGTAACAAACAACCAATCAAGAGAGACAACACACAAAGACAGAAAAAACTCAACATAGAAAACTCAAGAAGCTAACTCAAACCCAAAGAACACATGAAGAAGACAACATGAAACAAGGAACATTAAACATGAAACCAGGAAAAACAAAACATGAACAAAACCAATTGTTCAATTGTTTTGATTGCATTTTTAATCATACAGTCATTCTATTTATCATTCTATTTACAATTCATTTCAAGTCAAGTCAAGTCAAGTCAAGAAGCTTTATTGTCATTTTATCCATATAG
>JAOTQW010099471.1:0-10268 GCA_026260075.1 Sisor rabdophorus | reverse complement strand
TTAGAATCACCAATCAACCTAATGCACATGTTTTTTGGACTGTGGGAGAAAACCGCAAGCGCAGGGAGGACATACAACCTCCGGACAGAAAGACCCAGTGCCCGGGATTCGAACCCAGGACCTTGTTGATGTGAGGCGACCGGGCTAACCACAGTGCCACCGCCGCAGCCGGACGTATATACAGTTACTAGACAAAGAAAATGTTATGGTATATTATGGAGGTTTTTTTTTTATCTAGAAGAAATAAAGGAAGTGAAAGAGGCTCAGATGAAAGGAGAATTAGATGGAGATGGTGAACCGCAGGCCTCCAAAAGGAAGCTAAAGAAAAGTCTCTATTAGTGTATAATCACAAAAATTTGAGTTATACAATAACATTGTAAGATTTGTACAACCTTAAAAACCAACCAACCAACCAGAGTCTCACTTTCTATCTTTGATTGAATACGATGAATAGCCAGCTTTTTTTTTTTTTTTTTTCGGCTGAGATTGTTTAAAGGTGTCGATAAGCAACAAAGATCAAATGGAAACTTAAAAATTGTTGCAACTTCGAAATACATTTGAAAAAAAAAAATAAAAATTGTGTTTAAAAGTGTTGTGAAAGTATAAAATACTTAATGTTCTGCCCTGGTCTTTTCCCCTTTTCTTCTCTCTCTCTCTGTCTCTCGTACTGATTCTCACACACTTTCTATCGAGGTACACATGCCACCCCTGGGACCATATGACCACGTTGGATCTTTCGGGCCTTCTGTGATGGCACATATCCTGTGGGAAACATCGCCATGACGAGCCGGGACGTCTCAACAACCCAATAAAGGCGCTATAACTACCATACACACAGTCACTCACACTATATAACCTCTGTGTCTGTCACCCAAATGAGGATGAGGTCCCTGTTGAGTCTGGTTTCTCTCGAGGTTTCTTCCTATTCCCCCTTAGGGAGTTTTTCATTGCCCACCGTCGCCGGTGCCTCCGGCTTTGCTCTCCAGGGACAAACAACTATTAGACATATTAAACAACTATTATTATTATTTGAACAAAAAATAGGCTACAGTAAATAAAAGCTTTATAAGGTGAAAGGTGACGTTAAGTGAAGGGCGAAAGCCTGTTATGCGTAACAATCCTGGTATGCATGTCTCGGTTATATACACACACACACACACACACAGAAATAAATCCTACAGCATTTTTGAATTTGTAAATCACTATGTAGACAGATTCAATAATAATCATATCCATTAAGAGTTGTTAAACTTTCTTTTGAGATAATTTCTTTTATTTAGATTCAATTATATAAGTAAGGAGCAATGTGGTGGTGTAATAGTTAGCACGGCCGCCTCAGAGCAAGACGGTCCCAGGTTTGATTCCCAGGCAAGCGGTCGCTCTCTGTGCGGAGTTTGTATGTTCTCCCCCGCGCTTGCGTGGATTTATTTCGGGTTCTCCGGTTTTCTCCCACAGTCCAAAAACATGTACATTAGGTCGATTGGGGACTAAATTGCCCATAGGAGTGAGTGTAAGTGTGCCTGGTTGTTTGTCTGTGTGTGGCCCTACAATGGACTCACCCTTTCCTCACCCTGGATTAGGAAATATGCGTGTATAGAATATGAATGAATAAATAAATGAGAGTGATAAGACAGATGTTGGGTGAGGGGATTTAGACGGCAAGACTAGCTATAACAGCATAACCGGAAAAAAAAAGCGCCAGAAGGTAACACACTCTGGAACAGAGGGATCTCTGGAACAGAAGCCCGCCCACCTTGTGAGTGTGTGAGAGTGGTGAACGTGTGAGAGTGGTGAACGTGTAAGAGTGGTATAACAACAGCATGCAAATTTCCCAGTTCACCAAACACACTATATCCATCGCAAGACCCCTGCAGTGTCGGTGTGGGTCTTTCTCTGTTTTTCCTGTTTCAACTTAGGTGCAGCCCACTTGATTACACCGCAAGGAAGCAGCTGTCACTATTCGCCCCACCAATCAAGACCCACCAGGATGATTTAAATTCCCCCCAGCCTGAACCTGCTCTCTCTTTCTCTCCTACATTTTCTGCTTTTTTGTGTCATGCTGTTTGCAGCCACACACACACACACACACACACACACGCACACACACACCTATGAACAATTTAGAATCATCAATCAACCTTATGTACATGCATATGGATTGTGGGAGGAAACTTGGGAGCTGAGAGGAAACCCACACAAGCCCTAGGAGAACATACAAACTCTGCAGACAAAGACCCCTTGCCCAAGGATGGAAAAACCCTTTTTGCTGTAAGGCGACCACACTAACCCCTACGCCAGCCTGCCACCCTAGGTTCGAGTTTTTCTTTTATATCATTTTTAGTTGGTTTGTTTAGAAAAATATCCTGGGAGATAGCCTCGGTTGTGTTGTATTATTTTCTTTAATTTAGGCACAACACAAGTTTTCTCTTTCTTTCTTTTGGGTTTGTATTTAATTATATACATATCGTATCTTTTCTTTTGATTTTTTTTTTTTGCGACCATTAATAAATCCTATTACTTTGTGCATACCCTTTTGTAGTAGTTGTCTCTTGCTACCATTCTCACTCCCCCTCTATTACATCCTAAAGATACACCCCTTGGACTTAAGGAGTAACAATAAAATCTGAAGATTGAACGCTTGCCTAGATACATTTTTTTCTTTTGACTGATACGAAGGACTGTCCTGAACAGTACTTGGAAGACTGAACAGTACTTGTTTTATAACTGTGAGCTTTTGCAAGAGAAAGGTTTGCCCCCTGCTGTCGTCTTTATTATTCGAGTGGCCAATAAATAGCCTGAACCTTTTGATCCATGTAGACATGGGGGACCATAATGGCACCGAAATTCACTCAGATGCTGAGGCACGAGACCATTAAGTGCTTTATAGGTCATTAGTAACCATTAATGCCAGATTTAAAGGAAAGCTATTGTACACTGATAAAAACAGGGTGATGTATTTTAGATCTAGTAAATACTCTTGCTGCTACATTCTGGACTAACTGAAGTTACTAGATTACCCAGACAGTAGAGAGTTACAGTAGTCTAAACATTGGTTATTGTTGTACAAATCAGCACAAACAAATGGCATAGTTTTGGTGATTTTTTTTATGGGCTGCCAACTTTACTGAGGTGTCTAATATCCTTTACACACCCTCCAACAAGATCAACCAGTGGAAGCTAATACCATCAGCATATATAAAGGTAAAAAGCGTGGGGGCCTAAAACAGATCCTTGTGGAACACCGAACTCTACCTCAGGGAGTGCCAAAAACTCATGATCAGTCAATCAATAGGACCCAAGCAAAGAGATAGCTGATATTTTCAAGTATATTACTGCACTAAGATCAGTCAGATGTAGACCGGCCAGGAAAGAGTTGCAAAAGTGGAGTAGTTTAGAAATTACAAGAGACTGCACAAGCCACTGAGTGGCCTAAATAGATAAGAATGGTCAAATCGTCCTAATATTATGGAGGATAAATCTGCCGAATCATACTACGTTAGCAACATACGAGGAAAAGGATAACTGATTGTCCATATTTAGCCCAAGGTGGCGAGCAGAGGTCAAAAAGGAGACCAAAGAATTGTCCAAGGTAATTGATAGATCTTGGCATAGGGACACGTGAGCGGGTATGAAAGCATGGTGAGCTGCCATCCATGATAATATGTCTGCCAAGCAAACTGAGATCCTGTCAGAAGCTGTGGTGTCTGATGGGGAAAAGGGAAAGACAAGTTGAATGTCATCAGGTGAACCCATGTGAGGAAATTACTTTTCCAAGTAAGTAAGTATAAAAGGAAGAAAAGAAAAGAACCAAGTACTGAGCCTAGTGGGACACCACTGGTGAGTCTGTGTGAAGCAGATGTTGTTCCTATCCATGATCTGCGTCATGTAGCTTTAAAATGACTGTCAAGAGGGCAGTGAGCAGATTTGAAGCCCCGACTGGTTGGGTTCTATGTGTTAAAAAGAGTTGACTATAGACAGTGCGTTTAAGTAATTTAAACAAAGAGAAAGACGTGATACCAGTCTATAGTTACTGATGACTAAAAGATACAAAGCCATGGATGATTGAACAGATAAAAGGCAGAAGATCAGAGATGGTCTGGACCATTTTGGAAAGGAATAGGTCCAGCGGACAGGTGGTAAATTTGCAGGATAGGATGACTTGTCGAACTTCTTCTAATTCTAAGGTTTAAAAATAGCAAGTAGCAGGACAAGAATCCTTTCTAGGCAAAGACAGTTAAATGAGACACAGGGAGAGGTATGAAACACTGCCTTTGAGACAACAAAAGACCAGTGCCAACTCCTTTTTTTTCTTGGTGTTGTGTGGGGAAATCCAGGTCCAAGTGAGTGCCAGGAAGTCCAGGGGAGTAGAAAGTTGGTCGAGCTCTGATTAAGTTTGCTTTCTTCTCAGCAGACTGGACGTTACAAAGCCCACAGACTACCACTGTTTAAGATTAAAACAACAGAGAAGTGTAGGTAAAATTACTCGAGGATCTCCTTCATTGGTGGCCACGCCTGGACCCCTGTGGGTTGATGACAGAGATGGGTGTGCTGTGCATGACATATTCTAGAGCATTTCCCAGCACTGATAGAAAGGGCAACATTTGATGGTCAAGACTTTTAGATTCGATGGGCAGAAGCATGAGAGAGGTACATTGTTTATACTGACGCACCAGGTAAACGAGCAAGAATCTAATTGGTGAGTTGAACAAACTGCTCGTGTGACAAATTTGCAGAAAAGAAACTATTGTGAAACCATGAACTGTCAAAAAATAGCGTTTCAGTTCGGGCCGTAAAGGGACATCCTACCACTGACGAAGACGCTTTTCAGTCTGGATGAGAAGCTCGATTGCGAAGGTAAACGAGAAATTAAACGAACCGTTGACTAAGTTGAATGAACTGTTGTTAAATGAATCTGAACGAATCATTTTGGATTCATTTGGCAAAATGATTTAAAGAATCACATTTTCCAAGTTAAACCAGACTTTCCAACTTGAACCAGAGCTGTGCATTAGTGAGGCCCAAATTCTCACTGATTACTTTATTTGAATAAAATAAATAATACCCGGGCAAGGGGTCTTTCTGTGCGGAATTTACTCTGGGTTCTCTGGTTTCCTTCCACAGTCCAAAAACATGTATGTTAGATTGGTGACTATAAATTATTCATGAGTGTGTAAAGTTGTTTGTCTATTTGTGGCACAGTGATGGACTTTATTTATTATTAACTAATAAATCAATAAGCTATTTGTTTACACTTAATATAGGTCGCCAGTCCATCTCAGGGCTAGATGAACAACCACACACACTCACACTCACTCCTATGGGAGTATAATATCTAACGTACATGTTTTTGGACTGTGGGACGAAAGCCTGAAGGAAACCCACACAAGCATGAAGAGATAAAAACTGCACAGAAAGACCCCAGGACCTTCTTCCTTTGAGGCGACCATGCTAACCACTACGCCGCCACGCAGCCATACTTTATAGCATCTACAACAAAAAAAATGACCTCTCAGGGGACTGCTACCACTGATTCAATACCACTCGGAAAAAGGACCGAGGCGCAGATGATGTCACAGAGCAAATGAATATCACAGTCAAGTGTCAACAATTTTAGTCATATTGTTCATCCTGGATTAAAAAAAAAAAAAAAAGGGAAGACATTCATTAAAAGCCGCATCCTGCTGGGCTGTGCATGTGATTGAGGGATATGCAGTCTGAAAATTCAACTTAAATTGCATTTCATCTAGTTTTAAGAAAAAAGGCACAATTATACGGCTCGTGAACAAATATGGGATTGAACCCAGGTCTTCCTGGTCTACCAATCAATAATCTATCACCTTGACCACTCGGGCCACCGCTCGAGCTAGGTTATAGGCTATCCTGCAATTTGGCAAATTTACAGCTTAAGTTTATTCATCCATATATATTCCTGGTAACTGCAAGTTAATTGTGTTTTCTGGGTACTCCGGTTTTCTCCCACGATCCAAAAACATGTACATTTGGGCAAATGGTGATTCTAAATTGCCCATAGCTGTAAGTGTGTGTGTGTGTGTTTGTTTGTGTGTGGCCCTGCAATAGACTGACGACCTGTCCAGAAGGTGTACCCTCGCTTTTCGCCCCACGTGCGCTGGGATAGGCTCCAGCAGACCCACATGACCCCAAGCTAGGGAATAAGCGGGTTAGAAGACAAATGTATGAAATATAGAAGATGAATGAATGATTAATGAATAAGTAAATGAATAAATGAAAGGAGTATTGCACACCTGTTGGTGTTGTGACATAGTGGTTAGCACAGTCGCATCACAACAGGAAGGTCCTGGGTTCAATTCCCAAGCAAGCCATCTTTCTGTGCAGAGTGTGCATGTTCTACCTGCATGGCTTTACTCCGGTTTCCTCCCACAATTCAAAAACATGTACATTCGGTCAATTGGTGATTCTAAATTGTGTGTGTGTGTGGTTGTTTATCTGTATGTGGCCCTGAGATAAACTGACTTCCTGTCCAGGAGGTGAACCCCTCCTTTTCGCCCCACGTGCGCTGGGATAGGCTCCAGCAGACCCCCGTGACCCCGAGTTAGGGAATAAGCGGGTGTAGAAGATGAATAAATATATAAATAAATAAATAAATAAATATACACCTTAAAGAAATTGAATTGCCCGCATTTCCACATGACATTAAATATTTCCAGTCATGGGAATGTTTTTGTACAGACTGAGCCTCTTTAGCAGCCTTAAATCACAATCTTTTTTTCTAATCTATAATCCAAAGCTTGTTCAGAAAATGTGCTTTCGTCTTTAAGGGCTGTCAATGAGAGTCTTATAAATACTCCACAAGCATTATTACTCCTGTATTGATTTTTTTTTTCATTGATCATAATCCATTTCTGAGGCTTACAGAGAGTCATTACGGCCTGATGAAATGCTCTGAAAAGGTATTCACTATTGTAAACAAGTCGCCCAGCCAAGATCCGAACCCGCGTCTGCCCTGATCGGCTGTCGCCCCCTGCAGGAAGAAAGATGAATCAACCTCTACCTTTTTAAATCTTGCATCAGGCTACAATTACTATTTAGGACTATCATCTATAGTCCTATATAGGACCATTAAATTTAACCCCCCCACAATTTTTAAAGATGTATTATTCAGTTACGGTTTGTTTATAATGGATCTGTCACGTTTTAACCGGCGGATCAAGCGTAGTGTGATACAATCTGGCAACCATATCGTCTAGCCATGTGCCGAGATTGATAAACACAAAATTGTTAAACTTTGTAAAACAAAAATGTGTAATCTTGTATTCATGTTGTTGATTTGGGCGTGTATGGCGTGGGTTATTTGTGTGAACGTATTGATGGAAGGAGGATAGTAAAACAACACATGGCAACCCAGCGCTCCTGCGCTCTGCGTGTGCGCTTTTGTTTGGTGTGCCGAGTGTGAGGCAGCGCAGAGGAGACGCTCAGGATGGCGGAGTGAGTGATGAGAGGATGAGACTGCCCAGCTCCATTCTGGTGTCGGTCTCTCTGTTTACGGCCGAAACGACGGCGGCGCTGTACCTAAGCACCACGTATCGCTCGGCCGGGGATAAGATCTGGCAAGGCTTTACGTTGCTCTTCACATTGGTGCCCTGCGTGCTGGTGCAGCTCACGCTTATCTTCATTCACCGAGACCTGAGCAGAGACAGGCCTCTCATCCTGCTGCTGCACCTCCTACAGCTTGGACCTGTTATCAGGTAACCATCGTGCGGGCGTAAAGGGGAAGAGCGAGCTTACAGCACCAAGTATTTAAACCCCATCTGCTGATTTGGGAACAGTTGTTAAGAAATTGTTTACCGTGTGACATTTGTGCCACATTCATTCATTCATCTTCTATACCTGCTTAATAGGGAAAGAGGTGGCTTAGTGGTTAAGGTGTTGGACTGATACTATAAATATCGGGTTCGATTCCCAGCACTACCAAGCCACCACTGTGGGCTCCTAAGCAAGGGCCCCAAGTCGCTCTGGATAAGGACGTCTGCTGTAAAAGTGCTGTAAATTTAATCTCTAACTCGGGGTAACAGCGCACATAGGCGAAAAGTACACCCAGGAAAGGTAGCCAGTGCATTGCCACACATAGAAAGCAACCACACACACACACACACACAAGCACACAAGCACCATCAATCAACCTAATGTGTTATTGTTTTTGGACTGTGGAAGGAAACCAGAGGAAGAATGCACGCAGAAAGACCCCTTGCCCAGGAATATATTTATCGAGATGTCTAACATCACTGCGCGTGAAGAATACAGTCTTAGATCAGACACTTTTTAAGAAAAGCTTCTAAGCACACAGAACGAAATGTCATGTGACCAGAAAATTTCGAATGCTGGTTGTTGCTCCATGTGATGTAGAACAGAACGCAGAAAACCTCTCACAATTCCTGGTATTGCATCCTCAGTGTAGAAATCCAAGTGGACCGTATTTGGGTTCCGAGAAAGTTTTTTGGTGATTAAAAAATAGACCCACCATGCAACATGTTGGGAAGGTTACTTTTAACCGCCAGAGAACATTCCCAAAATATTATTATTTTTGGTTTGTACCTATGTGCTTATGTTAGTGGTAACATGCGGTGCTAGTTTAACTCATCGTTCTGGGCTGTTTATCACTGTAAAGAAACAATTCTTTTAAAATGAGATAAGATTCGTTCAATAATTGGATCAAATTTGTCTCGTTCAATGTTGCGCTAGCCAAAATGGAAGCGTTACCCATCACGCCAGTCGCAGATTCCTTTACAGCTTTACAGAGCGCGTAGAATCGATGGACATGGACCATTTCGGCGGCGTGGCCTTGTGCCTTTTCCTAATCAGACAACAAGGCATAGTGTTTATTGTGGTTTCATGAGCCGATGATGTCATCAAAACACAAGACAAAGAAGACTTGGTTTGGAATTAGCTGGTGGTCGGATGCTTAGATAGAAGAATATTATCAGGTTTGTCCTGGGCGCTCATCAGCAGGCGTTTGGAATTTAAATAAGTTGGGTAGAAAAATGGGCCATTAATTTTGGTAAGTGCTCTCCCTTAGGCCAGATCTATCCATCCAGCCTCTGTCCTAATGTGGTGGTAATGGGAGGCTGTGAGTTGTCTGACAGTGTTCCACTAAATATAATTGATGACAGCGTCAGTGAGGGGTGTTTACTCTTAAACAGGATGTTGAGTTCTGTCCCTTAGGGTTAAGGGGACCGTTATCGGGATTCCAGCTGCTACACATAGCGCACAGACATCTTGCTAAGTAATTATATAAAATTGGCTTGAAGGTGAGATGATGTGACTCACTGCAGTAAATCCTGCCTCCTCACATGCCTGGGGGGTTAATCGATCGACTTGGGGGTTTATTACTCGACCGTACTTCCACCTTTTCCAGGGGGGTGGGGTGGGGGCTTCCCCCATATCTCAGCGAACACACATACACGGCGTGAGTGGTAGGTTTTCTCCACACTAGGGCAGAATGTTGTTGACATTTACAGCATTTGTCCAGAGAGAGATGTACAAAAGTGCATTGAAGAGCTCAATACTGGTACCAGCGATCGCAAAACAAGGTGTAACAATCACAAAGAAACTTGATCGAGTAGTATGAAGACTTTTTTATTTTATTTTTATTATTCATATGTCAAGTACTAGCTGTTTAAGTGAAGGTGCGTCTTCAGGCATCTCTTGAAGACGGCCGGCGACACCGCCGTTCTGAAAATGATGGGAAGTTCATTCCACCATCTTGGCGAAAAGTGGTGAGGCAGAACGACCCTATGGGATAGTGGAACTAGTCGAGAAGTACTTGTGGATCTGAGGGAGGGCAGGTCTATGCGAGAAGTGATGAGCGCATGGGGGTAGGATGGTGCGGTTCCTTTTTTGGCTTTGAATCAGTCTTTTGAATCTGATGCATGCGTCTATTGGGAGCCGGTGGAGAGAGAAACAGCTTGGCTAACAAATTGGTAGATATCCATACTTCCCATATTTTAACATCATGTTGGCTTTTCATGGGACTGTTAACAAGTACAGTGTAAAAAAAACAACATTATAATATATACCGAGCATCTAAACTACCACACCCGGATCCCTGGTGTCGGTGTTCCAGAAAAAGTGGTAATAACTGTGTTATTACTAGTAGTTTTGATGTAAATCATAATTATTTGGCGTTTCATGTGTTCATTTATCGCATCTATATACCTCCTCTTTGGTCTTCCCCTTCGCCTTCTACCTGGTAGCTCCATTGCTAACATCTTCCTACCAATGTATTCGCTCTC
>JAOTQW010099403.1:0-10273 GCA_026260075.1 Sisor rabdophorus | reverse complement strand
TTTAGAGTCACCAATCAACCTAATGCACATGTTTTTGGACTGTGGGAGGAAAACGAAGTACCCGGAGGAAACCCACGCAAGCACGGGGAGAACATGCAAACTCCGCATTGGAAGACCCCAATCCCGGGATTCGAACCCAGGCATTTGCAATTTTTGATATCGATCAATTGTTTAGCACCACTCTGAACACAATTCTTTGCAAAAAAAGTTCTAGCACTGGTTACACAACAGATCACTGCTGAACAAATACACTACATTACATTTTAGTGCTGACTGAATACTATTGATAAAAAAAGAGAAACTGTTCACACTGCTTAATCAGTAAATAACACATGAGAAATAAAAGTGTAGGGCGGCGTGGTGGTGTACTGGCTAGCACGGTTGTCTCACAGCAAGTAGGTCCCAGTTTTAATTCTGTGCGGAGTTTGCATGTTCTCCCCCTGCTTGCATGGGTTTCCTCCCACAGTCTAAAAACATGTACATTCAGTTGATATGTGATTCTAAATTGCCCATAGGAGTGAGTGTGAGCCTGCATGCTTGTTCCTCTATGTGTGGCCCTGCGATGAACTGCTGACCGGTAAAAGTAAATGATGGAGCTGAAGCCTGAATGATGATGATGATCATCATTGGGACTAGTGACAGATAATCATGTAGTTATGTGTACTAATATATTGTAACATCCTGTACAATAAGATACGATCTGTCTCCACAGCAGGGATGGGTAATATGGCCTAAAAAGCTTTTTATATAAACATTTACCTTCATTTGGACAAACACCTACATAAAATGTACATGTAAAACATATAGAAATAAACTATTAAAGATATAATAAAAATTTGTTTTACTAAATGCAAACGTTTTTTATGTTCGTATTAGTATGTTATTGTACCTACACCGTGTTTAGCTTCGCAAGAGTAAAGAATTAAGCAACAGTCTCACCTTCACCAATGATTTGCTGTATGATGACTGGAGCCTTAAAACAATACTTACAAATAAAAACTACTTTAAAAAAGATAAATAAAACACGAACAGCTCTGCGTATGCTTCCGGTTTTCTTGCGTTCTAAGTAGCGCGTGAACAGACATGTGACTAGTGTTTAAAGCGCCGTCCAATAAGCGTAAAGAAAATCCGTCACGTTGGGTCGCTGTTACTCCATATGAAAGAAAATATTGTTTTAGGTCTATTTTTAAATAATTGCGAAGACTATGTCAAACGTGTAACTGACATCTTAATAATAAACTTTTATTAACCTTTTAATATTTATACATAACCAGCAGATCCTGTGAGCTCTAATAAGCGGCTATGAAATATGAATGAATAAATATATATAAACCAAATGATATTTCATTTTGTTGTATAGAATCGAGCAAAGCGTTTCTGGCGCTTCTCCAGCAGATGGCGCTAAAGGACCAAAAAATGCTTATGCCGAGATCAGAACGATGTTACCAATTTAAACACTCGAATACTTTATTGGCTCTGCGATGGACTGGAGACCTGTCCAGGGTGTACCCCTCCTGCCTCTCGCCCTATGTGGCTTCAGCAGACCCCCGTGCACCCCGGAAAGTTCGGGAATAGAAGCGGGTATAGAAGATGAATGAATACTCTATTCATTCATTCATTGTCTATACCCGCTTATTCCCGAATCCAGGGTCACGAGGGTCTGCCTATCCCAGCGCACATAGGGTACACCCTGGACAGGTCGCCAATCCATAGCAGGGACACACTCATACTCACTCCTATCACTTATTAACCTAATGCACATGTTTTTGGACTGTGGAAACCCGGATGAAACCCACGCAAGCGCGGGGTGAACATGCAAACTCCACACAGAAAGACCACAAGCCTGGGATTTGAACCTAGGACCTTCTTGTTGTAAGGCGACCATGCTAACCACTATGCCACCACGCTGCCCCTCTATTCATCACATACTCTATTTATTTCTTACTTTATTCATTTTCTCACGGGGTCACGGTGGTCTGCTGGCGGGGGGTACACCCTGGGCAGGTCATCAATCCATCGCAGGGCCACACACACAACCACACGGACTCACACTTACTCCTATAGGCAATTTAGAGTCACCAATCAACCTGATGCGAGTGTTTTTTGGGGGAGGAAACCGGAGTACCCGGAAAAAAAACCCACGCAAGGGGGGAGAACATGCAAACTCCACACAGAAAGACCCGTGCCCGGATTCAAACTGTTTCCCCCACTGATAGGTTCATGATACCAAGTTGGTTTAACATTTAATGCTTTATAGCCAGTAGGCCGTTATGGGTGAGTCAGGAACCTCCGCCCCAAATCCAGGATACAATTCAGGAATTAAGGAGCAAAAAAAAAACAACAACAAATGCATGCACACACAACCAAATTAATTAATTGGGTAGCATGAAGAATGTGATCTGTGATGTGTTTGACTTATATAAATATAATACATAGTTAATAATCAGGTTTTTAAAATGAATGGTTAATGTGTTAAACTTAATCCTTTATAATAATTTCATCACTGGAACATTAAGGATCCACATCCTGCTCACCTGAATGGATGCCTCTAATTTGCTTACATAAATATGTTTCTCCATAGCAAGTAAGTGCAGCTATTAAAAATAGTATGTAACAGACTCTGGAACTGACAACAGGGTATAATTGTGGAAATAACAACTATTTCTGTGGCATATTTTTTTAAATTTTGTTTTGATATACATTACAATTCTTATTTTTATTTTATTTTATAGTTTTTTTCCCATATTAACCAGTTTTCTTAAACTTTACATGACCTTTGGATTTAAATGTCTTTTTATTTAGACTTAATTACATAAATAAAATTAATAGCAGTTAGCATGGTCACCTTACAGCAAAAAGGTCCTGGGTTTGATTTTGTGACCTTTTTGAGTTTGCATGTTCTCCCCACACCTGCATGTATTTACTCCGGGTTTCCTCCCACAATCAAAAAACATGTACATTAGGTTGATTTGTGACTCTAAATGACCCATATGAGTGAGTGTGAATGTGTGTGGTTGTTCGTCTATGTGTGACCTTGCAATGAACTGGCAAGTTTCGCCCTTTGTGCGCTGGGACCTCTGTGACCGAAAGTTAGGGAATAAGTGGGTATACAAGACAAATGAATGTACAATATTAATGCCTGAAAAAATACTAACAGAAAACATGTCAGGAGTGATGGAGTGAATATCAGAAAGAATTAATATAAAGGTGTAGAAGACAGTGGTGAATATCAGTATAAGAATTGAAGATGTTGAGGGTCTATTTTTGAAGGAGTTGGCAAGGATAAAAAACAACTATATAAAAGGGATGGCTCTGAAATGGTAGAAATATTAGTAGTAGGATGTTAGTCATGGAGCTTCAGACAGAAGAAAAAGAGAAAGGCTGTAGAGCAGGTATTTGGTAAATGTGATAAATCAGGATATAGTGTTAGTTGGTGTAAGTAAAGCGGATGCAGGGGATTGGTTATATGGAGGCAGATAATTTCCTGTAGCAATACCTGAAGTGAGTAATCAAAATAAAGAACATGTTTGTAATATGGCTAAAAAGAAAAGCTAAGTTAACAACGCTCTTTCATATATTAAAAGCTTTTGGAGCAAGTATTCCAATCGTTTTGTTGTTTACTTAGTGATAAAAAAACATTTGTGATACTGTTACTGGCCTTTTTTACTCAATTTATATCATGTTTTTCTGCAGATGAATTGTCCATAGAAAAAAACATTTAAATGCAACTGATAAATTACAGAGAAAGCAGTCTTTTTATGTGTTTATGTTTCGCACTAAAAGAGTGTCTTAGCATGAATAACTGGCTCCATTATTATAAACTATTGTAAAGGGGGGGAAAAAAACTATAAGCATGAAAATTTAACTAGTAAATGATTTTTTTTTTCTTTTATGAGCTTTCAGAGGCGGGAGAGATTAAGTAGCACCCAGTGTCATAAAATGTGAAAACAAGCCAAATAAAACAAGGGTGTGAGAGGTAGCCAGCCGTTAACTTTGAGTTTATCAACAAAAAGGAGAGAGACAAAATTTTGCTGGAGGTTATGATGAATAGACAGATCAACAAACAGATGCAAGGTTAGACAGACAAACAATGTTCCGTTCAGACAGACAGACAGACAAACCAACCGACTGACCGACCAATTGACGGACAGACAGAAAGACAGACAGATTGATTTAATTTGGATCAGATTTTATAACAGATACCCTTCCTGACACAATTCTCACGTCCTAATTTGGGCTTGAGACCAGCATTAGATAGTTACTACTATAAACAATATAATTTTGTACTTACATTTAATGTTATTGCTACCTAACACTACCTAGCCTTGCCACACATAATATAAATTATGCTTAAGCTATTAAGCTAAAAATACCATAAAGCTATAAAGGAAATAAGAACATAAGACTGTGTAATACATTTCTATGTTGCTGTATCCACAGTTGTGTAAAAGTATATCAGACAGTTGGTCACTTGGAGCATCTATTTTGAACATCTTTTTGTGCAGAGTTTGCATGTTCTCCCTGCGCATGCATGGGTTTCCTCCGGGTACTCCAGTTTCCTTTCACAGTCCAAAAATATGTGATTGGTGAATTTAAATTGCCCATTAAAGTAAGAGTGTGTGTGTGTGTGTGTGGCCCTGGCGACCTGACCAGGGTGTACCCCCCTTGCCTTTCAGAAAGCTGTTATAGGCACCAGTGATGAATGAATGAACAAATTGTCAATGTTATTTTAATACCAAGGCTGACAAACAAAACTGCCTCAACTTGGTACTACTTATTTTAACAGGTGCCTATTCAGATACTTAAATTAATACATACTATTATTTTAAATATACAAAATAACTAAATATTTTATTATCATTTATAATCAATGTATTACTCTCAATAAATAATGCCAGTTTGTTGTATATGTTAAATTTGAGACCACGTACGTGCGTAAGCATGTGCATGTGGGTGTGAGCGGGTGGGAGGATGAGTGGGCTTTACAAACAGTTTGTTCACCAAGGTGAAATGATAAAAGGGGCAGATGGGGCAGTTTATTCATTACCTATCTGATCGAACAAAGATGAGCTACGGGAAAAAGAGCATATAATATCGATCTGAACTTTAGCATGATTTAAATTTTATCCAAAGTTTATAATACTGATTATGCTTTTATACCTTTTTGATCGTATTCGGTTCACACTATTTAGCTGTGCCATGACTGACCCAGACAGTCTATATATATATATATATATATATATATATCACCAGTCCATCGCAGGGCACACACAAACAATCACACGCACTCACACTCACTACTATGGCCAATTTATGTGTTTTGGTAAACAAACAAAAAAATCCCATATCATAAAGTAAATAGGGTCAATTTGACAGAAAAAGAACAGACAATGTAACTGTGACTCTCCTCTTGCTCTCTCTGTTATCAACCTGTACCCTTGGCCCTGTAACACCTGTACTAAAGTTATTAATTAACCAGCACTTCCTGGTGTTCCAGACCTTACACACGAACACACACGGCTGCCATAAGGTGAGGCTCAGCTCACATCAGAAAGAGATTGAAATAAAATTGGAAGCAGTTGTGTGTCATCTACTGCTTTTATGATGAATATTCAATGGAATAGTTACATAATGATCCTTAACAATTTGTTTGATACACCATCAATATGTCCTTATTCGTTCATGCTGTGTCTATTTGGCATAGCTTCGAAAATGCCAGTGTGTTTCAGCTTTAAAAAAAGATTGATTATCTGTCTAAGACTATTCAAAAAAGTCTGCCATCCCATCCTAGATGAATAAATGAGTAGTTGTATAAACCAAATTACATGTGAGGATTTAATCTTACAAAATTATAATTAAACACTTTAAAGTTTACTAAACCAAAATTTTAGTAGTTCTTCTTAAAATGTACCCAATTTTATCTGTATGATTTAGCTGTAGCATTTAATTAGCTGCATTAGTTAGCCCATTATAAGCCAAACTTCTGCATTGACCTCTAATTATGTAGAGACTCTCTAAACCAACTCTCTAAACCAATGGCCACAGCGTCCAGTGTTCCAGGTTACGCAACATTAATCACTTTTATATCAAGCATTAGCTATGCTATACACTTTTATGATATACAACAATTGTAATCCCACAAAAGTGACATCTTTTCCCAAACATGTGACATTAATATGACACGACATTACTTCTGGCTTAAAATGTATGTTATGCATGTTAGCAATAATGGGTAGGATGATGGTTTTCTCCCACAGTCTAAAAAAATGTATGTCAGGTGTTTGGCCCTGTGATGGTGACCTATCCAGGGTGTATTCTTCCTGCCTTTTGACCTTCAGAGAGCTTGGATAGGCTCCAGCAGACCATCTGTGACCCTAAATTTGGAAATAAGCGGGTATAGAAGATAAATGAGTAAATGTTGATAATAATTTAAATAATATTAGTATTGTAACCATACAGAACATAATTGTGGTAGCACATCTTATTGTTAACAAAACATACTTTAGTTAAAGGCTTGACACAAAGATGCTTACTATGACGCTTACTATGCTTACTTTCTGTCTCAAGTTTCTGTCTCTTTACTGTCTGTGTGGAGTTTCTATTTATGCTTTCAGTTTTTTTAGTTTTTCAAATAAAATTCCAGCTGGCTACCCTTATTTCCCCTAGGATAGAATACATATGCAAATGTGTGTTGTATGGTGCCCTGCAGCCGACAGAAGTTTTATCCAGCTTGTATGCACAACTTTCACCCAAAGTTCCTAGAATAGGCCTCAAATGTACCTTGTCCCTAACCAGGATAAAGTGGTTACTGCAAATAAAGTTTTATTTCTGTGAAATATGTTTCATTAATTAAAAAAAAGATCATTTCAATGCTCAGTTTTCGAGTAATTTGTAGATGTTAACTTGTCTGCTACCAGGCAATAAAAAAAATATTATATAAAACCAAAGAAACAGAGAATGATCAAAACCAAGTCAAAAAGACATGAAAACCCTTGTGTTTGTGTTTAACAAAAATAGATTGTCGATTGTCTACAGAAAGACAAACACATGGCCTATAGTAAATGAAACAACTTACAATTCTATCTTTGTATTTATGACTCTTATAATGAAAGCTGAATAAGGTAAAAATAATTCACTTATAAGAATTACCACACACTATAAATATTTACAAGTGTCTGTGGGAATATTTACAATGGGGTGGTTACAGTTTATGTTGTTTCTGCATTTCCAGTGAGGATGTTTCTACATCATTTTTTTACATATTGCAAGAATGTACTATAAAATAAATGCACTCTGGCAAGAGAAGAGTTAATTATTAATTTTTTATACCCGCTTATTTCCTAACACTGGGCCACGGAAGTCTGCTAGAGCCTATTTGAGCACACATAGGGCGAAGGGGTACCCCATAGACAGGTCGCCAATTCATTGCAGGGTCAACGAACAACCACACACACTCACTTCTCGCCACTCTGAAAGTAAAGTTGCCTTTATTTATTTATTCAGTCCATTTCCCAATATACTTTATATATACATGTAACATGTGTTTTGTGTATGTATGCGTGTTTCAATTTAAACTGGGTGGAGCTAAGATTTAAGCATTAGTCAGATTTCTACCTGAACACTTAGGCCTGACCAATCATTAATGTGAATGGTATGTTAGTAGGTCTTATCAGTTAAGCGACTGAATGTGTGTTATCAGTAAAAGCACTGAATGTGTGTTATCAGGTAGACCACACAAACAGCAAAAAAGAAAGAAAATGGCCTGCATTTTCATTGAAACCTGAATGTTCTGGCAATCTTGCTCAAAAGAGCAAAGGAGCAAAGAAAAGGGACAAGTAAATGCCATTTAAAAGAAAACAAAAAAAAATCCTGGTCTATATTTCTTTAACAGTTAGCATTTCAGATCCCTACAAAGATATCAGAACCACACTGAGCAATCTAGTTCAAAGTTAAAAACAAGCCCTAACTCTTCCCTTTGGTAATACTGTCAATTCTTACATAACTGATGGTTACCCAGCAGGCAACAAAAAACAGATTTAGGTTAATACTTTACAAAATTGATACATAAATTGATTAATGAAACTATGAAAAAACAAGCAGAAACACACCCAGACATATGCAAGCCTAAACGCATTGACTTGATTTTATCTTTATGCATCTTTTTAACTATTTTATCTTCTTCTTTTTTGACTATTCCCCTCAGGCATTGCCATAGAGAATAAATTTGCCTCCACCTAGCCCTATCAACTAAATCCTTTTCACTTACACAAACTGTCCTTATTTATCACATCCATATACCACATCTTTGGCCTTCCGATGCCTGCAGCACTATTTCCTTATCTTTGGATCAATATTTCTATTATCCCTCCTCTGCGATTATCCAAACCATCTAAATTTGGCCTGAGCCTAATTACTTCCAACATTGTCATTGATGCATAAACATTATGAGCACAATAATAAAGAAATGTAACTTACTTACAATACCTTTATTATAAATAGAGAAAAATGCCCAACTATTTATTTGTTTATTGGTAAAATGCAAATTTAATATCTGTTACCACATCTCTTTAGGCAGCTTTAGGCTTTGTTACAATGAAAATTATTTACACAACTTTTATACGGCTACCTCAGATTTAACAGTAAAGATCCATTATACTGCTGAAGGTCTGTGGACACTTTACCAGCAAACCTATATTATTGTGTCTACTTCAAACTGTTGCCACAATTTTTGGGGGAACTTAAAATTGTCTTTGAATATGATGGCCATATTTAAGATTTTTAGAAGTGTAGAGTGTGACAAAATCTTTAATTGGATGCTTAAAAAATTTCATCACCAGCTCATTGCGTTTTCATTTCCTTTAGAATAAAAAATAAGCATATCTGGCCTGAATGAACTGAGCCATCTGCCAGCAAAAAGAGTAAATATAACTACAATACACTACACCTGTGTCTTGGTTGTCCACTAAAACCCTGTGTGTAAGTGTGTGTGTGTGTGTATGTGTGTGTGTGTGTGTGTGCTCACATGTCTATGAGCTATTTAATATTCAATGCCTCATCTATTTACCCAACAAAATGTTCAGTGTAGACCAATGGGTCCTAATACAATAAAATTCCAATCATCTGTTATACCACTAAAGGTATATTTTGCCTAATATCTTTTTTTCCTGAGACAGAGAGTATCATTGGCACAGCCAGTTTACTACCTGGCATGTTTTTTGAAAGGTGGGAGAGAATTCAGCAGCCTCAAGGTGTTTTCATGTACATACTAAACCTCATTCAGACATCAACCAGGGTTTCTGACTGAACTGGGGACGTTGGGAGTTGTAAAAAAAAAAAAAGCTACCAGTTGTACCACTGGGTCACTCTGTTAAGAAAACAATGGTATCAACATACATATTACTTTTACAATAAATTTATAATGCATAAAAACATACAGTATGTCACAGAAGTGAGTCCACCCCTTACATTTTTTGTTCATATTTATTCTATCTTTTTATGTGAAAACATACAATGCTACAATCTAAAGTGTATAGTAAAGTGTATAGTGTAACCGTGTAAATTTGCTGTCTTATCAAATAAAAAAACTCAAGCCATTAATGTCTAAACCCCTGGAAATAAAAGTGAGTCCACCCCTTAGAAGAAATTGTGTTCAAAATGTTAATATTTTGTATGGCCACCATTATTTTTCAGTTATCATTGTTTCTTGCTTGTCTTTAGCAAATAATTTGCAGTCTTTTTGCATTATTCTTAGAAAAGGCTTACTGCTGGGGCTATAGACCAATTTGATGCAGTGTGCAGCAGATGGTCTAAGCCTGACAGACTGAACCAAAGGCAACCTCTGAATATGATGCTGAGCACTGTGCAACCTCTCCGGTTAAATAGCTGTATGGCCACCATGCTCAGCTCAGTTTAAGGATTTTGGAAATCATCTTGTAGTCAAGGCCATCCTCATATAGAGAAACAATTCTTTTTTTAGACCCTCAGAGAGAGTTCTTTGTCATGAGGTGCCATGTTGAACTTCTGTTGACTAGTATAAGAGAGTGAGAGCAATAACATCAAATTTACCACACCCGAACCCCATTCACACCTGATACCTCATAACACTAACAAGTTTCATGAAAACAGAGAGACAAAATAGGTACTTGGACCCTATTTGGACATTTCATCGTAGGGTGTACTTAGGGTTGCCAGAGGTTTAGAAATTAATGGTTGTGTTATTTTTTTGATGGGACAGCAAATTTACACTGTTACACAAGCTGTACATTCACTACTT
>JAOTQW010099350.1:0-10277 GCA_026260075.1 Sisor rabdophorus | reverse complement strand
CGAACCCAGGACCTTCTTGTTGTGAGGCGACCGTGCTAACCACTACGCCACCCTTAATTCAATTCAATTCAGCTTTATTTAATACTTTTTTTATTTATAAACGGTCATTGTTTCAAAGCTGCTTTACAGATACATAGAAATAGTAGGACCACTGTTGGGTACTTAAGCAAGACACTTAAACCTTCCTCTTCCAGGAATGCTGTACCATTGCTGCAGTGTAATATGCAAAAAATGGTGTATAATTGTATATATGACATAAATTTGATCACCCACACACTGTTTCTTTCTTTTTCCAGGCTCACCATCGCTGCCAGATCCAGTCTGTATTTAAGCAAAGCTAAACATTTATATGTTGTAGAGTGAATAAACACATATGTGACAAATAAATATGTATTTTAATATAATTTACAGCATTTGACAGACATCCTTATCCAGGGTAACTTGCATATCTCTTTTATACAACTAAGCAATTGGGGATTAATTAGGGGCCCACAGTAGTGGCTTGGTGGTGCTGGGAATTAAATACCATTCTTGCTGGTATCAGTACAACAACTTCACAACTAATCCACCACTTACTATGTTATTTTTTGTGGGTTTTAAGCAATAATTTCCTGATAAACTGGTATAATAACAAACTGTACTTAAATATTGTTTCCCAATTTAATTCTGTACTAAATCACACAAAGAAATTAAAACTACCTCTTCACACTTTATTTATGAATGCTGGTATATTCCTGTAAAATGATTTACTTATTATTATTTTTGAAAATACATGCTGACTTTGATCTCTTGTAAGCACCTTATGCACATAGAGCCTCTTATTGGGTTAAGCTGAGCAGCAAAAGATTTAATGTGTGTGCATTTTTGTATGAAAACAAGGTTGAATGGGGAAAAATAGGCTTTTTGATTTTTATGAACGAACACTGAACAATATTTATTAATAAAATGATTTTTTTAAAACAGCAATCTGGGAGAATAACACCAATTTAAAAAAGTACATTTTACATGCTATTAACCTTATGTATTATGAAAACACTTTTAGAACATTTTCGGCTAGATGAAGAAAATCTTGTCTTGTTTTTCAGAAAGTCATGAGGTTAATTCCTATGATCACCATGTTGCCAATTTTGGGCCCCTGGAACAGGGAAAATAAACCCTTAACTGCTTATTTGTGTAGACTAAATAAGAATGCAAGTCTCTCTGGACAAGGTTTAACTATGCATCTCCAACTATTTCAGAAAGTGTTGCTTTGCCGGTGACGCCTCAGGCTTGCTCATTAGGGATCGATAAAAATTGTAAAAATTAGCTCAAATTTCTATATTTCTATAATGCTGCATTGATGCAATGTGGATTGTTAACAACGCTATGCAAATAAAACGGAACCTAATCGTGACCCCAACTAACCGCATTACAAGAAGTTAGACAGATCCACTTACATCTGGACTGGTCCACTTTGTCTTGATCTTCTCGGACATTTCTTGAGTGCAAGCCAACAGATCTATGCCCTCTTTATTCTAGGAGAGAAAAGATGAGAGAAAAGTCATCAGCTGCCAAAAATACTTAGTCCAAACACTTAATCATCAGGTATAAATGAGGCAGAAAATAATTAGCTTCTAGCCTACAATGGGCGTCCTTTTGTCACGACTAAATCTTTGTGTGCAGCATTTTTAGCACATATTACCCTCCATAGCCCAGAGAATTATAATTTATCTTTTTGAATTGTAGAAATGGATTTAACTTAATTGCCATTTCAGCGCATGCCTGTTTTTGGTGTTGCACTTTCCTCAAACTGTGCTTAATTAAATGTTTAATGCCATGCCTGATCACTTGCTTAACAAGGGAAATAAAGAGTGCCACATCGATAGCTGTTTCAACATCCTTATTACTAATATTGCTACAGCGACATTGTTTCTGCGGGTAACAGTTAATTAAGGTTGGTATTGATTTGCTACATTATTACAGTGTCATTAATGACAGGCTGTGCTCTTTTACAGCACTGTAGAGCTAAAAATTAGTGGACACCTGGAAACCACACTTAAATGCGTGGAACAAATGAAGCTGAATATGTGACAAGCAACTCTGAGTAACACATTTGCATTAATTTTGCAACCGTGAACAGCAAACTCAAAAAGGTAATTATGAAAACCTATCTCAAGTTTTTGTGTCTTTGTTTAATAATAATAGCCAATCCTTTTTTGTCCTTTTTACAAGCGTTCAAAGCATTATAGAGTTTAGACAAAGATATTAAGGGTGGATGTATACATCATTTTATCTAAAACAGAAGGCCATGTAGTTTATCAAGAGTATCTGCATTAGGAACATGTAAACAGTATATTATTATTACATAATTACTTTTCACAATTTTGACAGTACGGCAAATCATATCCATCTCCATGTCTGTTACATTTTTTTCTCTCTTGTCGTTGAAAATGAAAAATTACCACTGATGATTAAAGAAAATCTAAAGTCTATTTTAACTTGTTTTTGCTATACTAATGGAAAATAAAAATAAAATATAGAAAAATAAAAGATCAAGTAACTAACTAAAAATCATTAAAAAAAAGAAGGCCTGTATCTGCCATTTAAATATGTTGATCCATCCTTTGCCGCTATAACAACTTCAACTGCTGTCCATGTGTTTATGAGAAATTGTAACCATTTTTTAGGCGTTTGTGAGGTCACACACTGATGTTCGAAGAGAAGGCTTGGCTCTCCGCACTAATTCATCCCAATCGGGTTTAGGTCAGGGCTCTATGCAAGCTAGTAAAGTTTTTCCACACCATCCATGTCTTTATGGACCTTGCTTTGTGCACTGGTGCATGGTCATGTTGAAAGAGTAAGGGGCCAGCTCCAAACTGTTCCCACAAAGTTGGAAATATGAAATTGTCTCGGTATGCTGAGACATTCAAAGTTCAAGACATTCAAAACTAAGGGGCCAAGCACAGCTCACTAAAAAATTCCCCCTCCAAATGTTACAACTAAGTCGTTTGATGTCTGTCCATGTTCCTTACATCTCAGTCTGTCTGCAATTGTAGGCAGATGCCCAGGCTTACCTTACCCAAGACCATCTTCCAGCACTTTCAGGGGAATACCAAGGCGATTCCAGGCCAGTCAAGAGACATTGTCCCTTCAGCATGTCCTAGGGCTTCCCAAAGGCCTACCAGCAGTGGGACATGCCCAGAACACCCTCCCATGTGAGCATTCAGGAGGCATCCTTAACAGATGACCGAACATGTGAAGGAGCAGCGGCTCTACTTTGAGCTCCTACCGGGTGACAGAGCTCCTTAGCCTATATCTAAGGGAGTGTACAGCCACCCTCTGAAGGAAATTTATTTCAGCCATATCATGTATCTAGGATCTCATCCTTTCGGTCAAGGCCATAGGTGAGATTAGGAATGCAGATTAACCATTAAATCGAGAGCTTCGCCATGCAGGTTAGCTGCTCCTTCACCTCAAGTCTCTGGATGTTGTGGGCTGTCTTGGCTGACACGCCTCTGCAGCATCGCGTGGTGGTTGGGAACAGTACCTCTGGACTGGAAACAGGGTGGTGGTTTCTTCTTTTTAGGAAGGGGGACAGGAGGGTGTGTTCCAACTACAGGGGGATCACACTCCTTAGCCTCCCTTGGAAAGTTCATGCCAAAGTACTAGAGAGGAGAATTCGCCCAATAGTCAAAATCTCGGATTCAGGTGGAACAATGCGGTTTCCGTTCTGGCCATGGAACACTGGATGGTTTCATGGGAGTTTGCAAAACCAGCCTACATGTGTTTCTGGAGAAGGCATTTGACTGTGTCCCTCATGGCATCCTGTGGTTCGACGCCCTTTACTAAGGACTATTTGGACTTTGTACAACCAAAACAGGAACTTGGTTCGCATAGCCTGCAGTAAGTCAGTCTGGTTTCTGGTGCATGTTGGACTCCGGCAGGGTCGGAACCAGGACCTCCAGCATTCACTTGCTGGGATGAAAATTAGCACCTCAAAGTCTGAGGCCATAGTTCTTAGTCGGGAAACTAAGAACTATGGAGTTTAAGTATCTTGGAATTTTGTTTACAAGTGAGGGGAAAAAACAATGTGATTTATATATTTTTTTAATAATCAAAGACACTGTTTATGCATTATGAGCATGTAAGTAGTCTGTGGAGAGAACCTAATTTCGGAGGTTCAAACTACAGAAAGCCTATTACAGATTTAACGACTGCTGTGAAGATAATAGCTATGAGTTATCTTCAAAAAAGGAACGATAAAAGAATGAAAGAAAAACATCACTGTGGATAAATAATTATTTTTTATATCCATCATTCTAAAAGTAATAGTCTTATCGTACTTCTAGTTCATACCCACCTTCTGCCACATGTAGGCTTCACGAAGTGTGATAATTTCATGATCTCGGTGCTCTCCCTGTACAGCACACAACACACACACAATCTTTTGGTCCTGTTTGCAGTACAAAGAGCCCTCCTGTCCATGTTCCTTACATCTGAGTCTGTCTACAGTCACTATGTCTCTCTTTTCTGATTCAGACACACACTGCTCCTTGTGCTGATCCTCTGATACTACGGCGCTATCTCTAGCGACCGCTGCCTCTTCTGGATAGTTCCTGTTTGCCTCTGGTTGAGCATGTGCTGGCGGAACATAGGTATGAAGAGGATGTCTGGTGCTGCGTGTGTGTTTTTCGGCGTGAATCGCGCAAAAGGCAAAGTTGCAACTCATGCACATTTGCGTAGCCGGCTGTGGTTCGTCTGGTTCGCATGCATCGCATGTCCCGTCCATTTGTGGCAAGTCATCATCAACATTGCATCTATCCTTGCATGCTCCTGGAGGATTCATATTGAAATAAAGGAAAAACGAGCAAGTAAGTGGTTTCTGGAAAAGCCTAAAGGGAGAAGAAAAAAAAAAGTTTTAAATAGCAATAGCTCAGGGGCTAGCATAAACACTAGCAAGCTGTAAGATACACAAAATGTACTTTACTCTGCTTTCCACAACTGAGCACATGCACTAAATTATATTCACTGTTCCCTCCCCCTCTTCTATAAGCTAGACCTAAACTGTAAAACCCTGAAGTTAGAGATCATCCAGCCTGTGACTCATCAAGTCAGAAACGCTCAACTTCAAGCCAAGTATAAAGTTCCTGTTTTGCTACACAAATCCAGTCAAGATAGGGAATAGGCAGTGCGGAGGACTAAGGAACATGAAGTCAACAATGAATAATTTATTATCTAGTGAGACTTTTGTTACACTAAATACATATTAGAACAATATAAACAGGGTAAATGACTGTTATTCAATGGTGAATAAATTATTTTTCACATAGATTGCAAAATGGAGGGGGGTTAAAAAGTGGCGCAAGGGTTGGGTCAGCAATTTCTCGGTTAAACATTTAGTTTTTGACAATTTATAGAGAGAATTTTTTAAGATTATATCTACAGCTGACTTGCCCTAGGAGGAAATGAGATGTGTTGATGGCAGGATAGATCCAGACTGACCTATTCAGCTTGCTGAGACTGCAAAACAAAGTCAGATAAAGCAAGTAAACAAATTACATAACAAATAAATAAATGTTAAAAACATTTTTAAAAATTTATCTGTCATCTTAATATACTCTTTATTAAAATCCAAGAACACACAATAAAACTTGGTATAAAAAGCAACTTAGCATAGCCCTACACTTTAACTACCACCATTCCAATAAGGTTGGAACATTCTGTAGAACCTAAACAAAAATACAATAACGTGCAAATCTGTGTTGACCCATATTTACAAACCACACAGAGAGGATATACCAACTTCAAACTAGCTAACTTCTGTGTCTTGCTAACATTCACTTATTTTGAATTTCATGCCCAAAACATATACCAGAAGAGAGAGTATTTTCGTCACTGTTTCATCGCTTTTAACAACTCTAAATTAGTGTTTGGGAACTGCTGATGCTAAATGCTGATTCTTGATCCATTTTGCTTGATGTATGATTTCAGTTGTTTAACACTCTGAGCTCTGCACATTTTCAATAGGAGACAGGTCTGGACTGCAGACAGACCAGTCTTGTACCTGCACACTGTTGCTATGAAGGCACACTGTTGTAACATGTAGAATGTGTTGGAATTATCTTGTTTGGATTGGCACTAACATATTTCAATACCTTTACAAAGACTGTAAACATTTTAACTTTTCTTGGGCCTAAAGAAGGCATCCTATAGCATATATTGCAGAGGCTAAAGACTGCTGATCGGGGAATACCAAAATTCCTTAAAAACTGTACAATAATGAACTGGTTCCTATACTGCTAGACTATTTCTTTCCACAAAGTAAGGTTGCAGCTCTGTCTTAGTGACCATTGGGTTTGTAGTTAATTCACTGACTAAGGACCCTTTATGACCCTTTATCATAGCAAAGGCTGTGAATACTAATGTACACAAAGGTTACAACTTATCAAAGCAGGCAACTAAACAGAGCTCAGATAAACATAGAATGGATCAATTCTGTCTCCATTGTTGTGGTGTGTCTTGAATTTTACATTTCAACAAATTTTTGTGTTTGTTAAGACACTAAATTACTTAAACTAAATTACCTAAAAAGCAAATGCACGCTTAATCATCAACTGACTCCTATTGACACTTACAAAAAAATATCGTGCAGCATATTATAAACCTAACTAATGACATAATGAAGTTAAACTGAGTTTTAACAATAAAAGTCTAGGCCTAATTTACCAACAATTATAAATTTTAATATCAGATCATATACACAGTTCATAAGCAGGCACTTTCAAGTGTTTTTTTTCAAATGTATTTAAAAATCAAAAAGGCATATATTTGCCCCAAATGTCTCTAAAAGAAAAAGCTCAAACACTGTTTCAGTATGACAATGGCCCTCTGCACAAAGCCCCGACATTCCATAAAAACATGCTGTGTAATGATTGAAGTGACCTGCGCAGAGCCTTAATTTATATCCTGACATGTGGAGGTTGTGCAAAAGAGTAGTACTAAATCGGGAATAGAATGTTAAAGAAACACATACGTACTAATCATCTTGTGTATTAATTTTAAAACAATTTATTACCTTTTTGTATTACTTTTGAAACACTAAAGCATTAAAAATATGCATTACCTTCATTTAATAATGTATTTCTCTATATCAACTTCAATGGTTATTTTCGGCAAGAACCAATGAAATTTTAAATCAATTATTAAATGTTAGTAGTTAGTAGTAGTTAGACATTTTAATAGTACATAACTATAAAAGTACAACAATATAAAAATATCTTGAATTAAAAAATGTAAGTTATTTTAAACAGAAACTTTTAATGAGCTCCTTTGGATAAAGCATCGTCTTATAACATAAAAAAATAAGCCATAGCAAAAGTCTGCATTTAACTTTTAGGAATGTATTACAATAGTGACATTATTTTAAATAATTTTATTCCTTTTAGTCAATGTTCATGCATAAGCCTGGTAATTTTTTTTCTTCTGTAGGATGTATTTTAATGTTATTATTTGGGCCTTTTTTTTCTTTTGCTTGCTATTTATTTACAATTCTACATAGGATAATATTTGTTGTCTAAGTGTTGACAAAGAATTTAGTTTGTGGCATATTTTTTGCTTTCTGAAAATTGTTAAAATAGAAGAAGGGAGAAGGGAATTTAGTAAAGATGCTTTAAGTTTATTCAAGATCAAGTTCATTTGTTTTCAAAGAAACAGCCATTATTTGTTCTATAAACAGCCTGACCAAGCTTCAATAACTGATCATGTATTTTATCAGGTCCAATTGCTGTGTCAAGGCAGCATTTTAAAACATCTAAACATAGAAAAAAGGATGCCGGCAAATCTCTGCAAACGGATTATTATAGAAGAAATTTAATTGGTTTTTTTTTTCTGAAATTGTATATTTCTAAATGATGAAGGTTTTTGCAAGTATATCAGAATATTGCCATGACCAATGTGTTTTATTTGTAGTCCTCCTGGTTTATTATCTGAATTGCAGTCTATATTTTCTTTGTTGGCGTATTTATTGTCAAACTAGATACAAATAAATTTTAGCTCTGCCTCAGTACATTTGTGCTCTGCAAATCTTAACTTTGATAACTTTGATTTTTTTTTATTCTTTTATGATTTTTTTTAAATCTTACTCCTTTTATCTATGGCATCAGGCAATGGATTTTGATGACAATTTGTATTAATTTGCTCTCAGTGCACTGGAATAGGCTCAGCAGACCCCTGTGACCCTGAATTAGGGAATAAGCGGGTATAGCAAGTAAATGACTGAATAAATTTGTAAGCAAATGCTTTTTAGGTTTTATATCTTTGAAAAAAATGTAATTGTAATTTTTCTCTAACTTTATATGTTTTTATAAGACTGTATTTTCTTATAAAAGATACTTGATACATTTTTTACATTTTAGGACTCTAACTCTTTGAGACATTATATCAATCGCTTTAGGATCTTCTATCTCACTGGTGCGAATTACACCTTTTCTATAATTTAAAGATGTATGGTGGTAAATTTTCATAACACCAGCAAGCATGTTTAAATGTAATATGTTTTTTACTTTATTTTTTATAACATTCAACTTAAATTTGTCCAGGATTTGTTTACTGTTCTTGCATACTCTGAATTGCCTTTTTGAATAGCAAAATAGAACAGGTTAAAGAGTGGCATTTTAACAAAAGTGATACTAAAAGTGGGCAGCACGGTGTCTTTCTGTGTGGAGTTTCCTCCAAGTACTCCAGTTTCGCCTCAAAGTCCAAAAACATGTCTATCAGGTTAATTGGTAATTCTAAATTGTCCATAGGAGTGGTGTGTGGTGCATGTGGTTGTGTGTGTATGGCCCTGCGATAGACTGGTGACCTGTCCAGGGTGTACCCATGCACTGGGATAGGCTCCAGCAGACCCCTGTGAACCTGAGTTCAGGTATAAGCAGATATAGAAGATAAATAACTGAATAAATGATTCTAAAAGTATAAATCTCTGCCATTTGTCACTTTTGGCAAGTAAGCTTAAGTAACTTCCTAAACTACTATTCAAGTCTTGATCCAATGGATTTCTTTTTTTAGGTTTTGTTTATTTGCTATTTTTAATATAATTTCTAATTTATTACGTTTACTTCTCACTCATCTTAGAGCCCAACAAGGGGATGTGCAGTGCTGTGGCTATTCACTGGATATACATCAAGGATATTAGAACAAAATACACAGGCAAGCATACAAAAGTATAAGCATTACTTAATTAACTCTTCTGAACATTTGCCAGATTTTCAAGGCATTCCTTGATTAGCCAACTTTAGGGCCAAAGTAAAAGAGGAGCCAAAATACTCTGCTGGAATTTTGCAGTAGTCATAACATTACATTCCTCAAATATTGGGATTTCTTTTTCCACCAACATGTGTTGCAATTCCTGGCTAAAACAAAATGACTTATTCTTCACCTCTTGCGATCAGCAAGGGGGCTCTATTCTACCCCAGATCCCCACAGAGAAAGCTGATAAAAAATCTCAGTGTCAAGATGATGTAATTGTGCTTTTAAAATACTCATTTTGGGCTGCCCACAAGGTTTTATGGAACCTTTATATGTCTCATTTAGAAAAGAATTGCTATTGATGGTACCAGCTAGAAACCATGACTATGGCAGTGAACTGCAATTGTCTGGCAAAAGTTAAAAGTTAATAGTCTTGCACTGTATCAGACTGAAGGAAAATAAAATAAAATGTTTTTTTTTTAAACGTCACGCAACCATAGCTTATCCACTTAGCACATACATTTTATAAATCTGATTCAAATGGGAATCAATGCTCATCTGGGTGCCACAGAATAATATGATTAATCATTTCCTTTTATTTATGTGTGCTAGATGGGAAAAGGCTGCAACTTCTTAACCGGAAAATTCATACTAGTTTTTATAACAAGTATTTCTTATGAGATACTTATTCTTATGATATACTTATTATTATGAGATACTTAAAATATGAGGCTAATAAAAAAATTTGTTTTGAACTCAATCATCATGTTTATTTTTTTAAGCATTGCGCACAGCACTGTTATTGTAGATACACTGACTTTACATTTTCACTCCCTAAACATAAAGCTAAACAAAACCTTCTTTAATTGGCTGCTTGATGTCAGTCACACTAACCCTGCCTCTGACTGCACTCTATTCAAAACACTGCAAACATGTTGGTAGAGTATCAACTGACTAATAACTGGCTCTGATACACAAATGCTCAAGCAACTGATCCGAGCAAAAGAAAAATCTATCTATCTATCTATCTATCTATCTATCTATCTATCTAT
>JAOTQW010099340.1:0-10278 GCA_026260075.1 Sisor rabdophorus | reverse complement strand
ATTCGCTGTGGCGACCCCTAAATGGGAGCAGCCGAAAGGAGAAGAAGAAGATTATTATTATTATTATTATATTAATTATCTTACAAGTTTGTCTTAGTATTAACTACATTTTACTGCATTTAAATCCTGCTGCTTGTAAGTAATTGGATTATTTGAAATAATACTGTCATTTTTCAAGCAGGGTATTTTTTGGCCTGTGTTATTGTATGATTTCATATTTCATGTTGGTATATAATTATTATATATTTTTTAATAATTAAATATTAATAATTATAATTAACATCAAATCTCTTGTTAAGTCTATGTTCAACTATAATACAATTATATGCAAAATGAAAGGCATTTTTCCTGCTAAAATGGGACAATTGCAAGCATGATTGCATTTCTTCTTTCTGCCATCGACATTCTGTGATTTCTGTAAAGGCTTTATATATATATATTTTTTTTTTTTGAGTTGGTTAGCATTGAACACCATTCATAATCATTTATTCATTTGTTTCTAACCCACTTATTCCCATCTTCTAGCCTCCTTATTCCCTAACTCGGGGCACATGGTCATCATTCACATTGGGGTCACTGGTGTCTATCTCAGAGCTCATAAGGCAAGTGTCGGGGGTTCACCCTGGGAAGGACAGGGCCACACAGACGAACCACCACTCACACTTTTATGGGCAATTTAGAATCACCAATCATGCACATGTTTTTGGACTGTGGGAGTATACTCATGCAAGCATAAGAAGAACATGCAAACTCCACACAGAAAGACCCGGCCATAAACCTCATGACCTTCTTGCGATCAGGCAATTGTGCTAACTACTGCACCACCAAGTATAATGGAACCTGTTTCATGCTTAAGAGAGATGCAGCACCCTTTTTATATTGTAGCACTGCCGCATGACTTTTCCTTTTGTATCGCATTAAAACCAGATTAAAATAGACACAAAGAAAAGGTCAAAGTGGATTGTTTTAATTTTCCCGGAACACAATAGTTGCATTTACCTTTCTGGTCACAGCTGACAGGATTGATTTGTAAGGTCTTTCTATATAAGAACTTTACAGCTATTTATTTAAAAGAATTAGCAGTAAGCCCTTGCTCTTCTAGATAGACAGGAAAAATCATTATTAGAAAAGGCTGATGTTGGGATGTTGGAAAGGGGGTTATCCTTTGTTCGCCTTTACCAATGAATGCATTCCTAATCTTTTATTACCGTTGGCTTGTCTGGACCTTATTGTTGTCTTTAAACAACAAAGAATTACAACTAGAAACTTTTCCTCGCCTGCTGTGGAATCACATTTTCTGTGGAATGTTGCACTATGAAGGAAAAATGATCAAGATCATGCCTGCAAGGCACATGCCCTTTTTCCATGCGCAATTATCATGAGGGGCAGTGTGGGTGTGTGTATGTGTGTGTGTGTTGGGTGGTTGGGTGCAGTGAATAATGTGGCATATAGACAAAGCCTGGACAAATGTGGATTGGGTAAAACAAACCCAAATAATTACTTTGTATAATTACGTTGAATTGTACAGCTTATTAAAAATGGATTTTTACTTAAATTAAGACATCAGTCTGTAACATGATTTTGCAGTAGAATGCTCTACACCAGATACCGCTATGACGAGGCTTGCAAAAAACTGGTATACTACCACCCTCTAAAAAAAATTTAACTGTATTAGCCAGCAGCTAACATTGCTATTAATAGGCACCCAAGGTCAGGCAAACAGCAGTCTCAGCCCAGAGTACATCCAAGTCCAGGTCTCTGATAGTTAGTGAGTCTATATTTAGAAACAGCAGCAGGAAATCCACAACATGCTGCTTCTTCCAAGCAACTAGTTCTTGTGTGAACAGGGAAATTAATAACATTCTTATGAACCACAAGACTGCAAATTATATCATCATTCATATTGGGAGCAGCAAGAGCAATCTGAACACCTTACGAGGGAGATTCAGGTCAACTGCAAAGATTCAGACATTAACCAGTGGACCACTCCCACTCTAAGAGCAGCAAAATACGGCAATTTCCATCGCTTCTGCAGCCATAGACAACTGTTTAAACCAGATAGCCTTTACCCAGACACATTTGTCAGAGTCCCAAAGGAGAATATCTGTCTCTCTTCACCTAATCCTTCAGTAGTGTTGTCAGTGTAATCAACCAGAATGGCACACACGCATGGACAGACTATAACTGTCCAAAGGACTTCACATCGGCTCTTAAAAGGCTAACACATCCCACAAGGACACGACGAAGTCAAAATAAACACAGCTTATTGACTAGTTGAACCAGAAGCTGAAGATAACAGCTCTTGTGATACGTGTCTGGTCCATGCTAGTATAGTAAAACATTCACAAGTGTTTACAGAACAAGATGGAGGCCAGTGTGCCCTTAGTGCTCTCTTAATATATGTTTATCAAAGGTAGAAAGTCTAATGACTATACCCAGCCCATCTAACCCGTGACCCCTTTTGAGTCAAACTAGGACTGATGTGTGGACCAAAAAAAGGTTTTGTGGGTATTTTTTTTAAATATAAAAAATAAAGCATTTTTGATCAATGACTTGAAAAACAACCTTTTGTTTGTATATAAAACATGTCTGGATAACCACCCTCAAACAACACCCACACCCTTTTTGGTCATTTTGAGGGATTAACAACTCCTGTAAGTTAGATATTTATATTCCAGCGTTGATTATGCCACACTTCTAGAGTCACTGGATACAAACATTGGGCTTCTAGAAGGTCATTAAATGGTTTAGGTTATACTTAAACTTAAGGTCTCATGCTTACATAATTACCTCTCCCTTTTATCCTATCGGTGCACCCACCGGAGTCCCACATGGCTCAATTCTTGTGTCGTTCTTGTTTGAATCTTATATAGTCCCACTGAGTCAAATAATAAAACATAACCAAATTTGTACCATCAGAACAATACAGACAAGACCCAGGTTTACCCATCTTTATCACCAAATGACTACAGCTCTATCGGGTTCCCTGTTGAGTCTGGTTCCTCTCAAATTTTCTTTTTTATTACCATTTTAGGAAGTTTTTCTTTGCCATCATCACCCCCTTGCTTATCAGAGAAAAACCCATAACTATATTTGATTGTGCAAAGCTGCTTTGAGACAATCCCCATTAGAAAATAGTGCTATACAAATCAAATTTAATTAAATTGACTCCGTCTGCCAAACTGAAGTCTGTACTTTTAAAAACAAATTTGAAGTTCACTAGGGTTTAAATAACTAAAGCATGGCTAGAGTTGTTTTTTGTCAGGACCTGGAGAAACTTGTTTACGTGTGGACAATTGTAATGCACTCCTGCCTTCCAGAAAAGACTATTAAACAGATGCAGATTATACAGAACGCTGCTGCTGGAGACTATCCCAGTGTAAATAGGGCGAAAGGCAGGGGTACATCATGGACAGGTTGCTAGTCCATCCCAGGGCCATCAATGTTCTGACAACCCCAGACAATCAATCACACACACTCACACTCATCTGGGCAAAATAAGAATCACCAATCAACCTAATGTTCTTGTTTTTCTAATGTGGAAGAAAAACCCTGAGTGAACCCGCGCAAGTGCAGGGAGAACATGTTAACTACACACAGAAAGAACTCTTATCCGGGTATTAAACTAATGACATTTTTGCTCCGAGGCAACCGTGCTAACCACTACGCCATCACACCGCCCATGATTTTAATTGGAACCGGAAAATCGGAACACATCACACCAGTCCTTAGGTCTTCACACTGGCTGCTAGTTACATTTACGATTGTTTTTCCATATTACTTAAAGGCCTAAAACCTAAATAGCATAGCATATATGCTTAATGAACCATTTAGTCCACCAGATGTACCAAGGGTTGCATTATTAATGAATGAATGAATTTATTAATTAGTTATTTAATTTTGTATACTCTGCTTTCACTGTTAAAGTTATTTATAATCATTTTAATTACCCTTATTTAAAGCAATTTGAATTACCACAGTGTATAATGTGGTATATAAACTTGCCTTGCCTAAATGCCTTTGTGTACATGTCTTCTAATGGCTGCTTTTAGCACGAGTCCTCAACATGTCACCAAGCACGGGTCTTTTTATTGAGAATGGTGTACTTAGCTTTTCATTATGTAATGTGATCGAGTAAGCATTAAGCAGAAACTCGAAACAAACAGATAAATGTTTAGCATCTTATGGAATGCTTATCTCAACATTTTGACACCAAATATCCAGTACCGCGCTAGAATTTTATACTAATAAAAATGTATAATTTGAATAGTACCCACACAAACCATTGTATATCTAATTTTTAAACAAGTGAAGAAATTTCCAGAGATTTTTCTCTCTTGGCTTTTTTTGGCTTAATATTCTTTTTTTGCCCTGGGTTAAATTCTTACTCTTCACCAAACAGGCACTAGGAGATCTCGTTGTTGTAGGATCTTCAGGCAGCTTCACAAATTTATGTCCTTGTTGTGCAGGGTGCCACTTTAGGGTGCTGTTCTCCTGGAATATTAAGCACGCTGTCTCTTTGTTTGCCTTTTACTTGCATTCTGGTTATGCTGGGTATGCTGCTGGGACCTCTTCTACCTTCTCTGTCCTCTTCTAGGGGAGAGCAAGAGTAACATTGTATGGCCTTGCAAGTCTTCAGACTTAGAACTGACAGAGAAACGTGAAAACAGGTCATCATCTCCAACAAAAACTTTACTCTATGTTTAAAGCAGTGTAGGCCTGACATTTGAAATTTACTTGAAACACAATGACAAGTCTTTTTCACTATTGTATGTAAATGTGTGTTATTGTATGCAGATCTGCAATTTGTAGTTGTGTAGTTTTTTCAGCTTACACACTAAGCTTTATTGAACTTCTTGATTGTGGCAGATTTGCTTTTTCTGACCTTTCTGAGAGAGAGAGAGAGAGAGAGAGAGAGTGAAGGACATTTCAGCTAGATGATGTATTTGTCATTTTAGATCTCATGAGAGATGTCTGTTGTCAGGCAAAAACAAGCATTTATTTGTGCAAGTGAGTATTTGGGTTGTCCCCAGCTCAAGTGAATTTGGATTCGGGGCTAAGGGGGAGAGAGGAAGCACTTAAAAGAGTAGTGTAGGAGTTGGATTGAGTAAGCTTTTTTTTCACCTTTTTACTGAGCCTTATTCTTCCTGGGGACCAAGCAATTGCATGGCAAAATCGTTGAAAATGCAAAAAAAAACGTATTGGTTGGCTAAGTGTTTAAATCACAGCTCTTACGTCTGCCAGCCTCTTTATCATCGAACGAAGGAAGCTAGGGGTGGGGGAGGTGCATTCATTCAGCTTTTGCGTCGTTTGAGACCACCGGGGTGCCTCTTCTCCCTTGCTTTAGTGTGGCCGTAGACAACCGCACATTAATCTAGTCTTTGGTTTCCCTCCTTCACATCTGATTTGCCTCCTTTTCCAGTATCTCTTGGCTGTCCTTAGAGGAATGTGTATGCAGCATTTTTCTTGCTAAAACTCTGCAGTGTTGCTGTCTCATTGCACTTTCGTGTTTATTTCAATTTCTTCCCCTAAGCAAAATCTACAACCCTAACCTTATTTGCTCAGGCTTCTAAATAAAAAATGATTCTGTTAATTATGATTGATCGCTAGTCTTTCAATACATGTCTCTTGTTAAAGCTGGATATGTTATAAATATGGATTTCAGATGTTTTTAAAATGTCATTTTAATTGTCTATAAATACTAGGCGTAATCTAAAATATGTTTCTTGCATTTTTTGAAATAGCCTCCATTTTTGTTTAGATCATTATATAAACAATATAGCTGAATCACATCCCACAAGAGGTCTCTGGTGGAGCTTTTAGCACTAACAATCTTTTTCAATAATGTAGCCTCAGCGAAGTCACCCTCCTGCTCCTGTGCATTAGATACAGTGCAAGGTTTAGATAGACAGGATATATAGGGTGCTGATTCAAACAGTCTGCCTTATTCAGTGCTGCAGTCAGTAATACAACAAAGATGTAGCTGTCCTTTTAAAAGGAACACTCCCACCAATCCTATATAACACATTATACAACCATTTTGTTATAATAGCATTAGATTTATTGATTAGACAACACGTTTTTTCAAAACATCTGGCCAACTAACAGTATTCACTTTAAATTTACACCTTAACCAGATGGATTTTATTAAATCTTCACAGTAAACACACATTTTTTTCTGTTTTATTAAGAACACCCGATCATATCCTAAGTATCAGCCACTCATCCGGTAATGTAGAATTCTTTTTTCGGTTTCTTCCAAACATATAATTTTGAACATTCGATTGATGGTTTTATGATGGTGCCTGACGTGCTGGCTTGAGTATTTTAGAAATTAATGATCTTGAATGGAGAATTGGAAAGTTTCTTAGAAAGATCTGTTGGACTTTCTCTCTAATTTATACATTTGCGCCAGCCGGTGAACTTCTTCACATTGGGATTAAATAGGATGTATTTAATTGCTGTATTAGCTTGTACCCTTAAATGTTTCCAGAATATAATGTTAATTTGCTTTCTGCAAGGTTGTTTGAACAAACTGGACTTTTTTTCATGTCGTTATTAATGCTTTCTGCAGTGAATCGCCACATACAGTTTAAAAGCCAGTCAACACAAATTGTACAACTCAAGTTTTTTTATTTATCCAGACTTCAGACATACTTTATTTCGAGAGAATGCTGGAATATAGAAAGTACAGTCGGTTTAGAGTTGGGAAATTCCAGCTTCCTAGATGATGACAAGCATGCTGACAACACCAACAGTATAACCATAAAAGTTAGAGACAGGAAACCTCTACACTCTGTAGAGAGAGCAGAGGCAAGCCAGCAATTCCTAGTATCTTTCTGTAAGAACAATGTATTTATTGCACAATAAATTTCAGATGGTACTTTCATCTTAAGCTGCATGACATTTAAACTCATTGCTAAGTACCTGTTATCTTAGAATCTATATTAAGCTCCATATATGCTCACGGTTATCACTTTATATTCACTTAATGAGGCACTGAATTTCTAGCCTTCGAGTTTCATGCTCTCGATGGAGTCAAGGGTTGGTAGAAGGCAACCAGATCATAGAGGCTTATCTGTCATGCAACCTTTTGACGTATACAGTTAGGAGTCATGCTGCTTCATCCAATTTCTATAGCAGTTGTGGTGCACATCTGTTTACAGTTTCACAACAGCTTTGTTTCTTGTTGTTTTTTTTTTTTTAGTATTTCTTGATGAAGATTGATAGCAAATTTAGCAGAAAAGGGCAAAATGTGATTTTTAATTAAGAACATGTTAATACAGACTGCTGTGTTTTAACACAGTTAATCAATTATATTCCTTTTTAATGATCATACTGTCAGTGTGGTTGTCAGTTTTTTGAAAGATATATTTTTGGGATATTTTTTGCATTTATTGATGGACAGAGGGAGGTGTAGAGAGAAAAGTGGAACCCGAAACATGCTGAGCTGAAAATCGAACCGGGGTTGCTTAATACACAACAGCACTGACCGATTCTTACAGTTACAGTGAATGAATAGCACATTGACTTAGGTTTTGGCTTTAATGCCCAGGACCATTAAACTAAAATATCTGGGACCTAAAATGTCAACTGTTCTGTTGGGAACAATAAGATAACCTAAGCAAATAAAGGCGTCTGCCAAATGTCAGAAATGTAAATGTAAATAAAAACTATGCTGCGTTTGGTGACTTATTAAAACCGGTGGTTCTTTTCCCCTTGATCAAGGTGCCTTTGTTTTTTCGGCAGTGTTTTTAAGGCTATTGTTTTGTGCATGATAATGTTCCTCCAAATTAAATGAAATGCATCTCTCTTAATTGACAATGTTTTTGTAAACAACTGACTTCTTGTTGCTGTAAACCTTCGCCGACAAAATTTAGCAGGTCCAAACAAATCAACAGTGAAAGCTCAGACAATGACACTACCACCACTGTCCCATCAGCTTGTAGGTTTTGTCTTCCCAGCACTTTAAGAGGTTAATGTCTCTTTCTCTGTGTATTGCTTTACTAATTCCAGTCTGGTCTCTCTTTGCTGGTCTTGCTCTTGAGCATTTATATTTACATGTTAATATAAATTATATTCATAATTTTATGTTCTTGTCACAATTATTTTCATACTTTTACTTTTGTCCTTCGGAGGCTGTTGATGATTTCTTTATAGTTTTGTGGGTGGTTTCCTTACAGCTTTTACCACACTGGACCAATTTTGCTTGATTTGCTGCTTGCTGGTACACTAATTTCTTCTTCTTCAATTTCCAATTTAAAACTTTAAACATTAAATTAAATTTCTAGACTTACCTATTTAACAACAAATGCAGTTTTTACAGTTACTGCGGGTGGGTAAAAACAAAAAAGATACATAGTTGAAGGCTAGATGTAAATGCCATTTGGCTTACTCTTATTTTCTTCTACCCAGAAGCATGCTAGGAGGTAAATTGGTAATTCTAATTGACTTCTTCTGGCAAATGGGTTTATGATGGCTACGTGCATGATGTTCTTAAATGGGGAGGCAGGTTGCGCATGCATATAGGTCACCTTTATATTTATGCATTACAGAATGTTGAACCTGCCCTTCTCTGTGTTTTTTTGCCTCTTAGTGCAGATGGTCCCTCAGTAGGACTAATGCTTTATGAAAGCAGAGTTGTATTGCTTTCTTTTCACTACACTGCAGCTCGTATGGAGCTGGCGTGGTGAAGAACGCTTGTCATCGTTACTCACTGCTGTTCTTCCTACTGGACTCTTTCACTGCAGTATGTTAAGCATTTGACTGTCACTGCTTTATTTATCAGCTCATTTAGCATAGCCCTGCTTTTCTCTGCCTGTAAGTTTTATTTGTAACTTGGAGTTTTTTTTAACTTGGAGTTTTTGGTGGTCTGGATTTGTTTGAGCAGATCGCATGTTTGGCAGAAGATGTAATGACTGTTGTCTGGAAACTGACTTGCAGGCAGACGTATGAACTGGGCTCAGGGCCATTTACTGCTTCTGCAAAGTGCTTTTTGTGCTTCTGTTCGATAAAGTGTTCTAAGATGTTTAAGGCAACAGTGCTTTATATGGACAGTGGAATTTGGCGGTTTGCAGCGTTTTGAGTAATAATATATAATAATAAAGATATAAATAGACTAATACACAAGGGATGCACAATGTACTGGATATTGCAAATGTGTATATATTGCAATATGCATATTGCAGTGGTTTGCAATAAATTACCTTCAAGAATATTGTAGGTTGAAGGTCTTAGATTATTGCAGATTGTAGCATTTCTGGCATATGGATGTTAGTTTCGATGTGCAACAGAAAAATCTTCAAACTCATGAATGTGTTTAAGGAAATGTTGGTTGTATCTCTTTTTATGGTTTTGCATATTGATTGTCAGATTATTTAACATGCTATATAGCATACCACATTAACATAGATATCCAAAGACACACTTGGCTGTTTTTCTGGTCTTCCACCTACTTATTAGTGTGTATTGGGACAGAAGGGCCCTAGAGATTACATTTTACATGCGGTGATGAGGCCTGGCTTACTTTTCTAATATCTGCATACAGGTTAGGCATGTCAGTGTGTTATGTCTTATTGGTGTCTACTGTGATACTTGAACTTGAACATGTTTATCAGAAATAAATGAAAGTATTCATAGATCCGATAATATTAATTATTACATTGGATCACATTGGGGCAGATAAAAACATAGATTCTTCCACAGAAAAACACAAAACAAAAGAAAGTATGAATTAAAGAAACAATATTCTACAGACCTTCTCTGAAATGCATTGTTGTCATTGGGGTTTTTTTTTTCTTTTAAAAATTTGTATCTAAAAGCATCTTAACATTTATTCTCTCACTTACTACACTTTACTATATATTTTATTCCTAAGCATTTATTCATAAAAAGATTGAATACCTTATGCTATATTGCTGGCAATTTGTGATCAAACCAATTGCTAACGTAGATCAGCTATGTTTTGCACAGACGACCGCTATATCTTTACCACCGATCACTGAATAAATACATAAACTATAAATCTGTGTTATCTTTATTTCTTCCTTTTCCATCCCCAGATCCTGCTTGAGGTCTCTGTAAAATTTCAGTCAGTTTGCTAGGTCCGCCTGCTGCACTTGAAAATGGACAGGAATGACAACTAGAACAGAGAAAAGCTGCAGTACAGTTTAATTTATGCAGCTCCTAGTATTACAGTTTTTTTAAAATAAATGTTATTTTATCACCGGTTTCCTCCCAGTCCAAAAACATGTGCATTAGGTTGATTGGTGACTCTAA
>JAOTQW010099330.1:0-10279 GCA_026260075.1 Sisor rabdophorus | reverse complement strand
CCTTTTTCTATAACATCTAAAGTGTTGCGGAAAGCTAACTCAAATAGCCAGTCGCCTGGTCGAGTTCTGTAGGGTCCCTATGTGCACAGGGATAGGCTCCAGCAGACACCTGTGACCCTGTGTTGGGAAATAAGCACGATTGAACACATTTATTAATGTGTGGGGCTGATAATAAAAGTCAGTTGTCACAGAAATACAAGTCAAAACAATTCCTCAAATTTTGACAAAATCTAAAAAATAAAGAGGTCGTGATGATTTGCTATATAATTAATATTATAGCAGTATTTTGCTATTCTCAGTAAAGGGAATGAAGGGAGACTAAGAGAAGAATAGCAGGTGTGTGTTCAAGAGCAAGATGCACCCATTTGGGTACAGATTCAAGATGTCTGATGTGGAGGCCAATTATGTTGTTATAATTGTATTAACCTAAAAAACACTAAAAGACAGTGCACAACTTTGAATTTAACTAGAAATCAGGCTTACTTTTGTCAATCATGGATGGTTGGGCAGATAAATGCCTAGAGCCGGTCCTGGTTAAAACAGGCAGCATGTGTTTTTTTATTATTACTATGGTACAGGAAAAGTGAATATTTCAGTATGTGATTCTATTTTTACTATGATAAAACTTAGCTTTACTGTTCCTAAAGCAACTAGTATAATGATTCTGCAGGCAGCTTATGCTATATCATAAATTTGAATACATCCCCAGAAGAGGCCCGAGTCCTAATATTTCGAAAAATCTCTGGAGGCAAAATCTGTTAAAATCTGTCCTTTTCTGTTCCCCAAATAACTCAGCACAGCTTGTGCAATTGTATAAGTAACATATGTGCAGATGTTAGCCTTTCTCAAGTAAATGGAGATTTAGCTAGAAGGACTAAGGGGCATAATGAGCTTCCAGATGGCTTTCATTAAAAGAATAAACTTGAATTGAATCGAAAACTTATAATGTTGTTATTACATTGTTAGTAAATGTTGTGATTTTTATAAAAATCTCTTAAAATAATATACCACCTATGCTTTTTGTTATCTGTTTTCAGTTTTGATTATAAAATTTTAAAGGTTTTGGTTAGAAAAGGAACATGATTCATTTACGTGGCGTTCACATAGTAAGTATAAGATTTTTATATTATTTTATTATTGTGTTCATTCAATTAGTTATTTATAAACCTGATTCAAATAAAGGTTTTTATATTTCATTTGATTTACATCAATGCTAAAATGTTTTCCTTTAGCCTGCTGCAAGCAAACGCTCTATGGATTAACAGGTGGATAAATAGATGAATGGATGGGTTAAATAAATGGATGGATGAAAATAATTTGACCAATAAAATCATAATGCAATTGTAAGTATTTGGTTTGCTCTTTGGGGAAATCAATCTACAGTAAAAAGAAAAACATTTTTTACAGTAGTTATTATCATAATTGTATTAAGTGAAGTGTAACCGAAGAGATGCAAATGTGTTGCTTTATTTTCGAGTGCACAGCTGTTTATGCAATGAAAACCACGGCTACAAATCTCAATTTGCTGGTCATAGAATGAAACAACAACAACAAAATGCGGATAATTGAGTGTTTTAAGCACAAGTACACTACATGTGTATTGCTGATAATACATTTGTCAAAGTAAAATTTCTTTCACTTGAATAAATCATTGTATCCAAAATCAGTGTATCAACTGAGGAATCTTGTCTCACAACAGCTTTTGTTGGCTGATTTCAAGGTCAGATATTTTGGAGATATACAGTCCAGTTTTGGGCAATAATACATTTTAAACTTTATTTACACAGCCTGTGGTTTATTTCCTATTATTATCACCATATATATTGTTTGAAGAAAAACTATACTAAGAAACTAAAATTATGATTTATGTCCCTAATGTACGGATTACCCCGCATTTCAAAATCCTCTGAATTTCCAGGAACATAAAAGAGGTTTCTAAAAATCTTAACACATTTATTACCGTGTGTCCGACAGAGCTGGAGTGTTGCCTTTGGAGCATGTCCCAACCTAAATGTCTTTCCTTTACAACAATTCAGAAAAACACATCAGCAGCTGTACATGACCTCTTATATAAATAAAATAAAAATCATCCACAGCGCCTCCACATACTGTAACTGAAGGTGCAAGGCATGTGTTTTAAAAAACATTTGAGCACCTAAAAGATGAAGTTTTTTAAACATTTAAGTGGGTGTCTGGTTGTTTAAATGATCTGTCCTTGAACTTCGAGTGCAGTCATAACATGAGCATCTCAGTTATTCTTCAGCGTCTCGTTTCCAGTGATAACTTGTACTTCCAAGTATGAAGCCAGACCGTTGTTTATGCGCTTGGATTGCATCCAATATAAAGATGCCTAACAATTAGATTCTTTTAGTGATTTTGTAAAAGTATTCTCGGCGTGGTCAGCATGGTGGGCTTACAGCAAGGGGTTTCTGGGTTCGATTCTCAGGCAAGGGGTCTTTCTGTGCGTATCTTGCAGGTTCTTCCCAAGCTTATGTGCAAACACATTTACATTAGGTTGATTAGTAATTCTGAATTGCCCATAGGAGTGATTGTGAATGTGTATGTGTTTGTTCATCTATATGTAGTCCTGCGATGTGCACGGGATTCGAACCCAGGACCTTCTTGTTGTGAGGCAACCGTGCTAACCAATACGCCACTGCGCCCCCCGCCCCCCATGCAAAATACATTATGTGAAAATTTTCCAGATGGTCCACTTCTCCCGCCGGGATTTTGGTTGTGCTGGGATTCAAGCACCGATCGTTCAGATTTTCAAGGACATATCCAAAAACAACGGAAAGCGTTAAAGCAGCAATTTTTCAGGAAAAAACATTCTTTGTGGTCAAATTGCACTTAACAATAACATTATCCACCATGACTAATCATGTCACTGTGAATTCCCTTCCGGCCAGTTGAGCTCATAATCTGCTGTTATAATGATACAAACAATGCAAATAATTATAGAAAGGCGGTAAAAAGCATGCTCTATCCCAGTGCAGCCAGCTTGCTCTTGTCAAGAAATGTTTATTACTAGTAAGTGGGTTGGTGACCAGAATGCTGAGATCTGCGAGGTATCTGTGCTAACATTAGAATGTCGCACCAGTCACAACCAGCAGGCCAATGGTTGTATGAGCTGTAACTCCCACCTCCCACCTGAGTCCTAAAATGACCTTTGGTTGAAAAAATCATTGTTTTGTTCTCGTCTGACATATTGAAATGATGCACTTTTAGTTAGTGGCCTTCTTTATTTCCAGGTTATAAATTGTGTGTGCTAATGCTTGTTGAGGCGTGTGTGTGTATGTATGTATGTGTCTCTGGGTGCTGCATGGAAAACTGTCAGCTAAGACTCTTAATTAGTGTTGTATTGATTTCTGCATGTTGGGTGTCAGACTCAGATCTGTTTCTTTCAAAAAGATTCTTTTCCTATTGTTCCTGGCCCAATGTACCATTTCAATTCTCCAGGCAACAAACTATTCACTCTATTACCAAACTGATTAAACTTGATTGAAGTAAGATCAGGACCTGAGTGAGACCAGATTGAATGAACTCTATAATTTCCTGTGAATGCCAGGCCATTGATAAATAAAGGCTAATTAAGTTGCAATTTATTTTCAAATCCTCACCAGTTGCAAATTAGTTAGTCGTAGGTCATCTGCTAAATGCCATAAATAGTAAATGTAGAATTTCATCTTCTCTACCCACGTATTTCCTAATTCAGTGTCAGGTGTCCTGCTTGAGCCTATCCCATCTCTCTGCAGGGTAAAAAGCAGGAAATGTACACCCTGAAAAGGTCACCAGTTCATCACAGTACACACACACACACACCCTGACTCCTGGGCAATTTAGAATTATCAAGCAACCTAACATACATGTTTTTTGGACTTGGGGAGAAAGTCCCAAGACCCAGGAAGTCCAAGACCCAGGGAGATAATGCAAACTCCAAACAGAGAAAGATCCCTCTGCCCAGGAATGGAACGCCAGAAAGAAATATCGTAAGAAATAAAAAACAAATCCAGATAGCACATAAAAGCAGTGGTTAAAAGAATGTAAGTGATGAAACCGCTATAAAATACAATTATGGGTGAGTAGAAACAATTTCTTAATTATATTTAATAATTTCTTAATAATTCTGTCTAATTCTCTAGACCATCATGCACCTCTGTATTCAATCCTGCTGGATTTCTCATGTGCCATCTCAGTTACTGCTATTAAATCACACTTAAAGTAATAGCCTCGATCTAAAGAAGAGGACATTATCTAATTTTACCTTTAAAAACTGCATAAGTCTACATGCATAATGTCCTATGCTTTTTTATTTATAATTATCACTTGTCAAAAGCTCAAAAGATTTTTTATCTATAATTATCACTGTTTAAGAGAAGAAAACCCCATGAAAATACAACCATTCACAACACATGACACTCGGGCAATAAATGTATACGTTTATTAATGCATGAAACAATTTTAAACAAATTGGATTCATTTTTCTATAACTGTCTTAATTCTTACATGTAGTGTTGAAATGCTAAGCTTAATTCTCCACCAAATGCTTGATTTTACTGCCTCATATATTATTTCATGCACGCCCAAATTTAGAGCCACTTCCAACTCATATTTTTCATCCAACTAAGCAATTGATGTTTAGTTCAATTTAAATTATATTTGTCACATATGTACTTCGATTCCTGGGTGTTTCTGTGCAGAGTTTGTATGTTCTTCCGAGCTTGGGTGGGTTAACTCTGGGTACTCTGGTTTTCTCCCACAGTCCAAAAGGAGTGAGTGTGAGTATGTGCGGTTGATTGTCTACGTTTGGCCCTGCAATTGACTGGCGACCAGTCCAGGATGTACCGCTGCCTTTCGCCCTATGTGTGCTGGGATAGGCTTTAGCAGACCCCTGTGACCCTCAAGCTAGGAAATAAGCAAGTATACAGATGAATAAATAAATGAACATATATGATTATACACAGTACAACATATACTGAAATGTTTTTCTTTGAATATCCCACCTCAAAGGTTGAGGTCAGAGCGCAGTGCCATCTATGATACAGCCCTGGAGCAGGAAGTCTTAAGGTCTTAAGAAGCTGGTGGCACCTAAACCCAGGTCTTTTTGGTCTCCTAATTTGAATAACCAATAACACTATTAATTACTTAATTTTTGTTTACTTTGAACCACTTCCCAGCTTGTTCTCCCTGCGCTTGCTCGTTTTCGTCCAGGTACTCTGGTTTCTTCCCACAGTCCAAAAACATGTATGCTAGGGTGATTGGTGATTCTAAATTGCACATAGGTGTGTGTGTGTGTGTGTGTGTGTAATTGTTCTTCTATGTGGCCCTGTGATGGACTGGCAACCTGTCCAAGGTGTGCCCCTGCCTCTTGCCCTATGTGGGCTGGGATAAGCGGCAGCAGACCCCTGTGACCCCAAGCTAGGAAATAAGTGATGAATGAATGATGAATACTGTTCTGGACAAATGTTTTCTAAAGCATCAGCTCCAAGCTCATTAAACCTGTCTTAAACCCTGCATGTAAGATCTTTGTGACTTCCTCATCTTTTAGGCAAATTGAGAAAGTACTAATTACATGTCCTTAAAGAGACAAAGAGTAATTCGGTGGCTTTGGCCAATTGTGCTGAACAAAGTAAATCAATAGGATGAGGCACATGGACAGGAAACATCAATTATAGGGGAACTTGTTTGACTTGTTAAAAAAGACTTTTCACTTAAAAACACAGGTTAGCTCAATAATGTACATCCGGAAAACACAGCAAGGCTTCGTCAAATAAGTGGTGCTGAAATAAACGTCTGTTACAAAGCTTCTTTAGAGTTTCTTTTGATAGATAATTATAACACAGATCTAAATCCAGAGTCCTAACCAAATAGAGCGACTCTGTTACATTTACTTTTCTGGCATTTGTGTAGTGTAGTGACCTATGTAGTGACCTACATTTATCTCTTTAAACCTATTAAGCAATCAGGATTAGGGGCCTTACTTAGGGGCCCAGCAGTGGTAACTTGGTGGTGCTGGGAATCGAACCCTTCCAATTAGCAGTCCAACATCTTAACCACTGAACTACAAGTTCCACCACTTATACTGGTTTATTGCCGTTATTTAATTATTTTCTAGTAATTATGCAAGTTGTGACTATAGAAGCATATTAAAACTCCTAACCAATTATAATCAAGAAATTTGAACCAGCTTTGGTACATTAGCTATTTAATACATTCGTCTGCTCTGAAATTGCTAGAAATTAATTTAGATTTCTTTTCCCCATACTGTACAGTAACAGAACACAAGGATTTCCCAGAATTAAACAAACCACAAAGGGAAGTGCAAGACTAGTGACTAGAGTTCCAGATTTACCATAAGTCCGTAATGTAACAGGGGGATTATAGAGAGTTGTTTTATTTAAACAAAATGTCACATTTTAAGATACATCCAGTGATGAAGGTTATACGAAGTTACACAAGCCTTCAAACAGATGTGTCTCTTTTTTGGAAAATCAGGTCTCATTCCTAGTGTAACTGAAATAGAAAAGCTGAAAATAACCATGAAAAAATAAAAGAAAGTTGCCAAAAATCTTTAAGAAAGCAATTATACCCTGGGTATAAATTTGATTGAATCACATGAATATTAAAGCACCCAGAAAAAAAGTTTGTTGGAATTGGGAAAGACACAATTTTATTTTCTTTCAATCATTTGATTTTACTGAGCCAGAAGTCTCATGAAACTATGGAACATTTTTTCCTCTTACTGTTAACCATCTGGTTTAAGGTTCTGGTCCTTTTGGTCCAGCAACCAAGGATCTTGTGCTCTTGTGATTGCTTTCTTGTGATTGGTTTCAGTTTTAATGCTAGTCCCAAGCCTAAAGGAAAGATTCGATTTTTGCATTAAAACTATATACACAGCAAAACACCCCAAGTTAGACATGCTGACCAGAATAAATAGATTAATTGTTCCCAGACAAAATAATGTCAATTAATACAAGACAGGTAAAAAACAGGTAAATATCAAATCTGTCCGCTTACATGGTAGACTCTAATACACGTTAGAAATCATAACGTAGTGGAACCAGCAAATACATAAAATAAAAAAAACAAATGAACAATTTCGTTACCGACAGCAGCTTTTAAGAACGACTCGTGTAATGGATTTGATTCTTTTTTGTTAATAATGATCAAATCGGTTATATCAGTGGCTTATAACTCATTAGAAGGAAAACTAAAGAAATCCAAGTCGATTCGTTAGTGAGAAAGAATTGATTCCTGGGGTTGACTCACTTCAAATGAGTCGTTCAAAGCTGAACGCTTCCTTTTCGAGTCTCTTGAAAAAGCGTTTTCGGTGTTAAGCGAGCGGTACTGCCAAACGCGCCACTCACTGGTCCTGAACACCTGAGAAAGAGTGCTCATTACCTGTCTGAGGGATGAATGGTAAGCAAATACAAATGAATCAGATATATCATTTAAATATATATAATTTGGTTTACGCGGTAGCGTAGTGGTTTGCACAGCAAGAAGCTCTCGGGTTCGATTCCCGGGTCTTTTCTGTCCGGAGTTTGCATGTTCTCCCCGTGCTTGCTTGGGTTTACTCCAGGTACGCCGGTTTTATCCCACATTCCAAAAACATGTACATTATGTTGATTGGTGATTCTGAATTGCCCATAGGAATAAGTGTGTGTGGTTGTTAGTCTATGTGTGGCCCTGCGGTGGACCATGGTATACCCCATGTGCGCTGGGATAGGATCCAGTAGACCCCCGCGACCTTGAGTTAGGGAATAAGCGGGTATAGAAGATAAATGAATGAACTAACGGTTTACAGAATGATAATAGTTTTAATCTCCGTCTGTGCCTGGGAGCCGGACAAATGTTTTTTCTGTTGTATTCTACAGATGTTTCTCAGTGCCCAGAACTGATAATGTTTTATTAAGGATTAGTGATTTTTAAACATGCAATGTGTTTTGCAATCAATGAAACAACAACAACAACAAAAAAAAACCTGATGCATGGCAGAAACTATATTATATTTAAAACATACAAATTTTAAACACGATTACTATGGTTATAAATTTAAAAGGCGAATGTAATTGGTTTGTGTTCATATACAATATAAATGATAATTTTTTGTTGGTAAAGTTTAATATTAATTTGCGCTTTTAGTTTAAAAAATGTTTAAAAAAATGCATGCATAGCGATCACATTAAATCTTCATAGAATAGTGATTTATAATTTTTTATAGCCTAAAATACGAACAAATCCCTCTTAATTTAATGAATATTAATGACACGACAATAATTAATGACGCTCATGCGCACAAACACGAACCTACGCGTGGCGGTTTTTATAACTGATTACTGTTTTGAGTTTTTTAGTTTGTTCCATAGAGCTGCTCGATGTCAAACGCGGTCATTAAAGCGAGAGCCAGAAGTTTGAGTGTGTCAGCCATGCAACAGCACAGGCTTTTGATTCACACTTGATACCTTCGCATGTGACAGAGAAAGTGACAGAGAAGGTTTCTAACAGGAGCATCTTTCCAGGCAGAGCCTTGGGTTCTTGTAAACAGCAAACCGAGTACGCAATCATATGCACACACACACACACACAGCACATATAAAATACACAAAACAAATTTGTATGCTTCAGGAAACAGGACATGTTTTGTGCTGACAAGAACCTGCAGAAGATAAAGCAAAATGTACCTGGTCGATTACTCTTGTTGGTATTGTTAGTGCTAACATATGGCTTCATTAGAGATATTTACTTAACCAGATACATTTAAAACAAAAAAATAATCTCAGAGCGTTCTTTGTACACCATCCATGATAGATCTGTTTGAACTGGTGCCGCTTATCACACATTAACAGGTGTGGACATGTGCCCTCGCCTCAGATTGCAGAATTACTTTTATGCTTTAGTGTGCAGGATTGGCTGAAAAAAAAACCCATTCGGTTCTCAGGAGAGCGATGACAAAGCCAAGGCTCAAAGCATTCTTTTTAAAAGATATAACTGAATATAAAAGGCAATGCAGGTGTTTAAAGACCTTTCATATGTGACATTTCTGTCTAAGGTGCTAAAGTGGTCTTTATCATGAAGACAGAAATCTGAAAATCACCTCGGTGTACGATGCGGTAGGAGACGGTGTGACTTACAGATTGATAGCAAGATTGCAGGAATTTTTTTCTGAGGCAGCTAGTCTGAAACTGAACAAAAAGGATAGGCTTAAATGGAAGAAAGATAAGAAACTGTAACCTGGGCTGATACACACTATATTGCCAAAAGTTTATGGACACCTTAACCATAACCGCACATTAGTGTTTGTTACTACAAACTCAAAAGCACAAAGTTGCCTAGGACGTCTCCATATGATATACAACTCCTACACCGTTTCAGCATGTCAATGTCCCTGTGCACAAAACACCCTATTTCAATTAGGGGAAGGGGTGGCCTAGTGGTTAAGGTGTTGGACTGATACCAGAAAGACCGGGGTTCGATTCCCAGCACCAACAAGCCACCACTGTGGTTTCCCGAGCAAGGCCCTTAACCCCAAATTAAATTTTTTTATGGATTATACACTGTACAACATTTAGTGAAATGTTTTTCTTTGCATCTCCCACCTTGGAAGGTTGGGGTCAAAGCACAATGCCCCTGAGGCAGGAAGGGTTAGGACTCTTGCTGAAGGATCCCACAGTGGCAGACTTGGGTGTGGTGGAGCTTGAAACCAGGTCTTTCTGGTCTTTCGATTAACAACTCGTGCAACAACCCATTAACAACCCATTACTCAATAACAGCATTATAAATATACAGCGTTTATTTTATTAAGGGGTAATAAAGCGAATTACTGTTACCCTCAGATACTGACAATAATATTTATTATTTTAGCATTTAATTTTATTGTGGTTTAATAATCAGATATCAGATATCAAACCTGCAAAGCTTTAGTGTGTATGGGTTGGGCATAAAGTACTGTAGGTTTTTATACACACACATATGCACAATCGTACACACCAACAGTAATAAAATAATGTCCATGAGAAATCACATACTTAATAAATATGTACTACATTACATAAGAACTTCTCTACTGTGGTTGTAGGTAGTATGAGTGAAATAAGGATGTACTACAGGATTCAGAGCAATGTCATGTCCAACAAGTTCAAAGTTTGTTTAAACACTACTTTTCCTCATATTCCTCATTATTGCTTAGGTTTTACAGCAACTGTTGTAGGTGAACCAAACAAGTACACTGGGAAAGGGGCCCAGCAACATCCATACTACTAGATGGAATTAACTCTTT
>JAOTQW010099302.1:0-10281 GCA_026260075.1 Sisor rabdophorus | reverse complement strand
TGGTGCCAGAACAGAGAAAAGTCTTGAGGCAGACCTACCTTGGGACCTATGGGAAATTTATTGGGTATTTATGATACAGTAATGTTACACCGAATAGTACGAATTACTCTAAAAACACCTTATAAACCAAGCTTCAAATTTCTCACTGATTGTGCCAGGCACAAGAGGCGTGTCAGTGTCCTTATTCATGTCCCATGACACACTTGGGGCCTGCTGCCGAACTGTCTATCATTCTCGAACACAAAAAAACACAGTAACAATTACTCTTTTAAAGCTAACTGAAACTGTCCCTCCCTTTTCCACAAAATCCTTCACACAAATACACACATGAACAATGTAGCGGGGCAGAACTCAACCTATCCTATAAATACAGGGCCTCTATTACTTTTCATGTGTTCTCTCTAAACCGCAGAAGTTCCCATGATCACACTATCACTGTCACCCATGAATACGGGCCTGGAGAAAAAAAAACGGATTGGTGTTCTTAGGCTGACTAATTTGTTTCTTTATCCCATTAAATACCCTATTATCGTAATAGACCTCTTATTGATTTTAGCGAATTTGGGTAAAAAAATATATATATTTGAGCCAGAGAAAGATCTGCAGAACCTTATGTAGGGTAACAACAAAAATAATATCATTTCATAGCAAGAAAAGCGGACAAATATTAAAGACGAGGCTTTACAATTACAAGATACAAGTCATAATTTTTAAAATAAATTAACAATTAATTTTTTTGCATATTTATGAATGCCACTTAAACTATTTTAGAAATGATAAATTACTAAATAGGGAGTTTAAGAAAATAAAGGCTGCTCACCTAATCTTGCTTTGCCCCATTAGTTGGCTTTTCCCCATGAGGAAAAATTATATATATATATGTATATATACAAAATCTGTTTTTAGACTGTGGGATTAAAAATAAGGAAACTTGGAGTTCGAACCTAACCAAATTACGGTAGCCCTAGACAGCAAACATTTGGTGGATGTTATTTGGACTCTTCCAACAGTTTGCCGAAATTTTGACAGTGTTTTTTTTAACAATTAGTTCTACAGTTTTATTGAATTCATCTATGGGCTTACCAGAAGAACCAAAATTTACCTCACAGCAAGAAAATCTCATGTCTGATTTTCGGGCAAGTGTCTTACAATCTTTCGGTACTGAGTTTGCATGTTCTCCCTATGCATTTGTGTCTTTTCTCCAGGTACTCCTGTTTCCTCCCACAGACTGGCAATCTGTCCATGGAGTACCCTTGTCTCTCTCCCTATGTCCACTGAAATAGGCTCCAGCAGCCCCCCGTGACCCCAAGTTAGAAAATCAGCCGGTATAGAAGATGAATGAATGAATTAATATATGTTAGTATTTATACCTCACGATCATTACACACACAACAAAATGAAGCTGAAAATGTCTGGAGTTTTTGTTTAATATCGGCTTAGCAGCAGCTTTTAATGTTTCTGTGGTAAAGTTTAACAGTAATCGGAGCAAGACTCCAAGTTTTACTGCAACAGACATTTCTAAATCCAATTTACGAATGTTCCACTTGTTTACAGGCTCGTGAGCTGTTTATGAAAATCTGTAGAACTCAGTTTATTTTTATCCAACGCTTTCACAGTATTTTTTTTAGCCTTTGACTCTTTTATTACATGTAATATATTGTTTATTGGAAAGAAATATACAGCTTTAATCTGTGATTGTTGTGACCAAACACCACAAACTAATCCAAGTATACCACAAGCCTTAAAGCTTTACCAATAATCGTTTTTTTCCAATATTTATCCTGATATTTTACACTTTCTTCTATTGTAAAAGTTTTGTAATATCTTAATCCACCAGTATATATTGCCGCCTCGTGGATATTTTGAGAATTGGACATAATACAGCTATTGCGGCACTACAGCAGTTCTTCATATCAGCAGTGATGGGATTAACAGCGTTAGTTGTTTTCAGTAATCTTTATTCAAACTAACTACTGTTTTCCTGGTCACAATGCCGTAACCGTTATGCGGCATCAATATATCTGTTTGTTTATTGTAATTGTACTTATTGTTTGTTCTATATAGTATACGTAGAGTGAATAAAATTCTGATGTACTACAGGAATCAGAGCAGAAAGAAAGTCTAAGCATGACTTTTCCCTTGTTGAGGTAAAAGACAAGCCTGTTTATGTAACATGCAACTTATTCCCCGGAAGAAAGAGTCTGTTCATATGAACTCTGTTCAAGTGGCAAATAGAAGGCAAGCATAGCACGAGTGGCATGGGTTTGTTGAGGAGGTACGTGACCTGGTTAAGCACTGAGAAGCTTTTCTGTCAGAAAGAGTGCTAACGTGTAAAAACCTGAACTTCTAGAAAAAATGGTTTAAAGGTTTTTAGCCATAAAATTGCATCAATTATGATTCAATATATTTATTCCATATTACCTACGTGAAATAAATAGAACATTTTATGGATTTGTATTTGCTTCTTGATTAATTAACTAAATTATAATGGAGGGACATAAAGTCTCTCTCCCTTCTATCTGCCCCCCTCTCTGTGCCCTCCTATGTGTGTGTCTCCCTCTCTCTCTCCTTTCTATGTTTCCCTCTCTTTCTCTCCCTCTCCTTTCTATATTTCCCTCTCTCTGTCTTTTTCTTTCCTCTCTATGTCTCCCTCTCTCTCCCTTTTTCTTTTTATCTGTGTCTCTCACTATGTCCTCTTTCTCTCTCTCCCCTCTCTATTTCCATTTCTCTCTATGTTTCCCTCCCTCTCTCTCTTACTCTTTCTCTGTCTGTTGCTCTCTTCTTTCTTTGTTCCCCTCTCTCTCTTTCTCTCTCCCTTTCTCATCTCTATGTTCCTCTTCTCTCTCTCTCTCCCTTTCTCTCTCTCTCTCTCTCTCTCTCTCTCTGTGGACTCGTTCTCTCATGTAATTAGTGAAACATTACATAACTTCAGTGCTATTCCTTGCTATCACATCTACAGCTGCACTACTGTATTCCCAGCGCTGTCTCATTCCCTAAAGCTCTGACATAAGATCAGGTTTAGCCGTTTTAGTTCTAGCCACACACACACACACACACACACAATGCTAGTGTCATTGTTGTTGTTGTTGGGACACATTAAAGAGATTCTCCGTGCTTGTTAAAGTTCAAACACTAACCTTCTGGAGATGTTTTCTCAGTGAGAGCATTAACATCACTTGTTTCATTAACCTAATTTATCAGTCTATTTCTCACGCGTTCCAATTATGGTCTGGTTTATTGCTTATTCCGGGCAATTTAGTCAGGTTCAGTGGAGGTTGGGGGTCTACTGATCTGCAGCTTTGTTGCTAATTTATAGACATCAATTGCTTCAGGGGCTGTAAGTATCTGAGAACTGAAGGAACTGATGAAGTTTATTTTAAAGTAACTAGTGACTTTTTGATAATATTTCTATAATATCCTTCACAGTCAGTGGCAGTGCCCTGTGCCGGACACTGAGGATTATGTCTTTATGGAGCTCACAGGTTTTGCACAGTGACATTGTCATGCTGGAAATGTATTTGGAGTCTCCGCTTACTGGTGAAGGAATAATAGAATGCTACCATAATTTCATACGCATGATTAATAGACCAAGATAGAATTTAAACAAGCTGAACTTTCAAGGAAAATTAAAATATAAATCCAACACATAAATTGCACTTTGTACCTTTGTACTTTTCATCTACTGATTATAATGTTTGTTGTGTTTTTTTGCAAAACTTGCAATTTAATTAGACTAATAAGGTTCCTTGATTTTTTTTAACCTTTTATCTGATTTATGCTTTAGGGCAGTGGCGTGTTGATTGGAATCAAGCCAAAAAGAAAAAACATTTTCAACGAATGTGTGTGTGTGTGTGTTTGTGTGTGTGTGTGTGTGTGTGTGTATTCCTATATTAAGTGAGTAGACAGTGCCCTCTACCGGACTTAATAATCACTTCTCATAATAGCGATATAAATTGTCGCTGGATTCAGTGAGTCGAGTCATTTGAACACCAACAGCACAAGGTTTATTAACTGACGCTAGTCTTTTTCAATGGATGTATGATTTTTTTCTTTTAGCATTTTAATATATATTTTTGTTTGTGAATCAATTTATGAACTTATTTTTTGAAACACAAACATAGTACATGATGCATATACATATTAATAATTGCAATGATAAATAAATAAATACAACAAAATACTACTACTACCACTAGTAGTACTACTAGTCCTACTAATAATAATAAAGAAAGAAAGAAAAAACTAACAAATAAATCAATAAATAAATAAATAAGGAGTATAATCAACGTGAAATTCGATACAAGGAGTGTCAGCCAGATTTTGTGGGCCAGTTTTAGGACATGTTCCAAATTACATCTTAGCTTTGTAAGTACAATTTAGATGGTAAAACATGGCGAATATCCACCCTATTGAGTGAACTTACTACTTATTTGCGAGTGGTTCTTAAAAATAGCTGTCATCAGAATCTGTAGCTGACTTTAAACTTTTCTTTTACTCCAGTATTTTTTTTAAAGATTTTTTTAATGTCATATAAAATCCACCGTGAAATATCATACCCATTTTAGATTCGATGTTTTAATATGCTTTATTATCTTTGTAAATTAAACGTGGCGCTGATTATTTGTTTGCCTAACGCATCGTTAGCTTGTTAGCTGGCGTTTACATGCTAGTCAGGCTAATCCTGCCTTCCTTTGCGTTAATCAGATCGCATCTAGAAAAAAACCCAACGGGTTGTCTCCTTTGCTTAATTGAATAAGTGTTTAATGTGAAAGATGTGCGAATTTAAGGTACTTCTGTTAATCTTATTTCTGTTACGCTAAATGCTGAATGCTAATTATTTAGCTAGTGATGCTACTTCCGGGGGTTTTTCCAGCTGTTGAACTGATTCGGTTATCAAATGTTATACGTTTTATCTAAGCTCACTGACCATTTTTATCTTTAGACATAGTTTTTAAATAACTAATTTTTTACAATAAAAACATTTATGGTGTTTATTTTCCTAATTTTAGAGAATTTAATGTAGATTTCATTCCTATCTCATAATTTTTGTTATTTCTCTCCCGATTTCACCTCTGTCTTTCTTGAGATTTGTTACTCGGCTTCCTTTCTTCTTCCAATCCCTTTCTTCTTCCACTCCTCTCTCTTTTCTTCATTTATCTGTTGCTTTCTTTGACTTTACTACTTTATTTCTTGTTATTCTTTCATGAGGACATTTAAATTCCTAACTTTCTTTTTTCCCCCTGTGTTACTTTTCCACTTTCTTCCTTATATTTGTTATACTTCATTCCTTTTTTTTCTATTTTGTTATATTTAATCTCTCCTGATGGCCCTTTAACCAGGCTGATTGTTCTCCTTCCCTTATTGATTTTAGTTGTCTTGTTCTTTTTTCCTGTCTTCATTCCCTAAAACTCATTGTCTCCCTCCCCTTTGGATTTTTTTAGTTCTTTATTTTTCTTATTTTTACCTGACTGACAGACTCTTTTGCATTTCAGATGGTTTACTCGTTTCTAATGATGCTGTGATACCCAGCATCTTCCTTATTGCCACGTTTATAAAAGCGCTCCTGCCATGACTGCCCCCTGAGAACTCCTTTATTTGGGTGCGATAAAATGGCTGCCGAGCTTTATGCTGCTAAAAAGTTGCCCTCTGTGTCGGCCACAGCTGTGCAGCAGTACCAACATCAGAACATCAGCAACAACAACACAGTTCAGGGCTGCAACTGGCAAGGCCTGTATCCCACCATCAGAGAGCGGTATATACACACACACACACACACACACACACACACACACACACACACAGTGATTTCATCCTACACACAGCTAGTCACACTCCATCGGTGTAATGAGGTGTGTTTTAAATTTTGTGTTTCCAGGAATGCAGTCATGTTTAACAACGAGCTTATGGCAGATGTGCACTTTGTCGTCGGTCCTCCTGGGGGCACACAAAGAGTCCCAGGGCACAAGGTGTCTAGCAAATGAGAAAATATTATTTGATCACACACACACACATGTATACATACACATAGGGGTCTAGAAGCACTTTTTAAAGTTGAATGGAAAATGCAAATTTCAGGAAAGCTCATATGTAAACAGAAGCCAGTAGCTGGTTAATTACCCAATGAAGGATAACCAATTGATATATGTGTGTGTTTATAACACACTATAACTGGGCTATAACACAGAGATTTATGTGATGCAGAAATACATAGAAAATGTGTGTGCGTGAGTGATCGAGTGAGTGAGAAGAGGAAGGGTGGGGGACGGTAGGGTTTTGTAGGAAAGGTCCCCAAGCATAATTCCAACATGAATGTCAGCTTGCAACCCACTTTGTTTGTGGCTGTCTACCTTGAATAACACTCTTCTCTATAAAGGTAAAGTTTTTTAAATCTACTCTCTTTCGTGCACACTCTTAGTACATTCTGGCCGTCGGAAGCTCTGTGTTTTACGCCATGTTTTACGGAGAGCTGGCAGAGGATAAAGATGAGATCCGCATCCCAGATGTGGAACCGCACTCCTTTCTGGCCTTGCTTAAGTAAGCCCTAAAACAGTAATGTGTGGTACGTCAACCAGCAGTATCCAATCTGACTTCCTCTCTTTTCCTCTGCAGATACATTTACTGTGATGAGATAGACCTATGTGCAGACACGGTTCTAGCCACACTGTACGCTGCCAAAAAATACATGGTCCCTCATCTGGCGCGTTCCTGTGTGGCGTTTCTAGAGACCAGCCTGAGTGCACGCAATGCCTGTGTTCTGCTGTCGCAGAGCTGCCTGTTTGAGGAGCCGGAACTGACGCGCCGCTGCTGGCAGGTGATTGATGCCCAGGCAGAACTTGCTCTGCGTTCCGACGCCTTCTGTGACATCGACTTGATTACACTGGAGAGCATACTTCGACGCGAGACCCTTAACACAAGTGAGACGGTCATTCTGGAAGCAGCGCTCAGCTGGGCCGAGGCTGAGTGCCAACGACGTGAACTGCAACCCACTGTTGAAAATAAAAGGCAGGTGCTAGGGGAAGCTTTGTATCTCATCCGGGTTCCGGCAATGTCACTGGATGAGTTCGCTAATGGCGCCGCACAGTGCGGCCTGCTAACATTAGCCGAGACCAATGCCGTCTTTTTGTGGCACACGGCAGCTAACAAACCCGAGCTGCCTTTTGTCAGCCAGCCAAGGAAGGGACTTACACCTCAACGTTGCCACCGCTTCCAGTCATGTGCCTACCGCAGCAACCAGTGGCGTTACCGTGGCCGCTGTGATAGCATACAGTTTGCTGTGGACAGGCGCGTCTTTATTGCTGGCTTCGGCCTTTACGGCTCCAGCTGTGGCTCGGCTGAGTACCAGGCCAAGATTGAGCTCAAGAGGCAGGGAGCTACACTGGGTCTTGCCGTGGTCCAATACTTCTCGGACGGCTCTAGTGGCACTTTTCCTGTGTTCTTTGAACACCCGGTGCAGGTGGAGCCCGACACGTTCTACACAGCCAGCGTGGTGCTGGACGGCAACGAGCTCAGCTACTTTGGCCAAGAAGGAATGACAGAGGTGCAGTGCGGGAAGGTCACTTTTCAGTTTCAGTGCTCCTCAGACAGTACCAACGGCACCGGAGTGCAGGGTGGGCAAATACCCGAGCTCATATTTTATGCCTAAGAAACTTTTCCTGAAGAATCTGCAGGACCGTGTGACAATCGCCATGAGGACACCAGCCTGTACAGATAATTGTTGTTGCCAGTGTAATTTCACAGGTCCGCTTGTATAGCACAGTTCATACTCACAGTGATGTATTAGATGTATCCAGGAGAAGTGTCAGCTCAGTGGCTAGGTGTTTTACTGCTAATCAAAGGAGTCATTTCCCATTTGTGGCTTCTTTTTCGTGTTCCACCAAAATACTGCTTCTGGGCCCCTGAGCTAGGCCCCTGACCCCTCAACTGCTCATTTGGATGACAAAAAGAGATAATAAATGTAAGTCGCTTTGACCTAATTGTAAAGGTATTTTGAAGTGTGGGTTATCTACTGGCAGCTAGCACACGTTCAATCATAGGAACTACACTAGTATGACAATCACCAGCGCGCCCTCAGTACCACAACCCGAGCAGCTGTAAAACTTTCAATCAGAAATGTACATTACACATAATTGCCTTATTAGTTCACTCTCTGGCCTCTTTATTACTGACTGGGTAGTTCAGTGTGGTCTTGTATATCAGCTTCAGTAGCAGAAGTGCTGAAATCTCCAAAAGTTCATCCCTACTCACGCATTGTGCCTTGTGTTTGTAATTTGCGATCATGGAAAAGACAATAGTTTATAAAACCGCAAAATGAATATTAGCCATTAGTTTTTATTTTTTCATTTTTCCTTACATACATAAACGTTCCAAAAAACAACTGCTGTTTTCTGAACATACCTAATCACTTTTATACTCAATGTTCTGACTTCCCGTTTATTTATGTGTGTATTATATCACGAAGCTTCCTCTCGTGTCCGTCCGCCTTCTGGTTTCGACCTTGTTTTAAAAAAGAGAGCTCCGATCGGTTACAAAAACGCCAGCACTTTTGTTGTTTTTCTTGAAGGGCTTTATGACGCGTTGTGCTGCTTGTCACGTTTTCGTCCACTTGTAGCTGTAAATCTCGTGTCACACTCGTACTTAAATATGCTTGTGTTTTTCAACTAGTAAATTGTATGGGAAGTAGGAGCACAGTGGTTAAGGTGCTTGACTGATTCGTTGGTTTAATTCCTGGCAGCACCAATTTGTCACTGTTGGGCCCCTGAACAAGGCCCTTAACTGTATAAGACATATATATAGTTGCTCTGGATTAGAAAGTCTGCAAAAATGCTTTAAATGTAAGTGATTTTTGGTATAAAAGTTCTTGCTTACTGCACCTTTAAATTACACTGAACACACAATCTAAAATAAACCTCAGTCACACACCAGTGAGGAAGTTGTCTTTAATTTTTTTTAAGTTCTACCACATCATGCTGTCCTTTTGGCACTGTATGAGGAACCATCAAAGTTATTCCAGGCTGCTTTGCTTGGGACAGTAAGGTTAAGGTAACACAGGGAAATGGATTTAAAGAAACTGGTTATATCGCTTAAAAAATCTTCCCGAATATTGCATTATTTAGCATGCTATTGCATAAAAAGAGCATCTTTACAAGTCCACTCTAGTCACTAACACATCTTCTAAAGATCATGAAAATGACACTAATTGCTAGGACAACTTGTGCTTCAACTTCACACACACATCCAAAAAGTTAAGCTTTCAATTTGCAATGTAAACTGGAAAAATAATGTTACCACAGCCACCATCTACCGTCTGCTAAAAAACATAGCTGGCCAGAAACAGTTTCAGGAATTAGTCAAAAATATATTTTTTAACAGGCAGACTCTCGCAGCAAAAGGGTCCTGGGTTCGATTCATGGGCAAGGTTTAATTAGTGTCTCTTAATTGCCCATAGGAGAGAATGTGAGTGTGTGGTTGTTTGTCTGTGTGGCCCTGCGATGGACTAGCAACCTGTCCAGAGTGTAGCCCTTCCTCTCGCCCTATGTGTGCTGGGATAGGCTCCAGCAGACCCCTGAATTAAAGAATAAGTGAGTACAGAAAATGAATGAATGAATCCATTCATTTGTATCCATTATTAGTGTTTTTAAATTCAAATTTTTTTTAATTCTTAAATTAAAAAATTAATGGGTACATGGGGCGCCACGGTGGCGTAGTGGTTAGCACGGTCGCCTCACAACAAAAAGGTTCTGGTTCCGAATCCCGCAGGGTCTTTCTGTGTAGAGTCTGCATGTTCTCCGGTTTTCTCCCACAGTTCCAAAACGTGCATTAGGTTCATTCTAAATTGCCCATAGAAGTGAGTGTGAGTTTGTGTGGCCCTGCGATAGACTGGCAATCTGTCCATGGTGTACCTCCTGCCTTTTGCCCTACGTGTACTGAGAGGCTCCAGCAGACCCGTGTGACCCCAAGTGCAGGAATAATCGGGTATAGAAGATGTCAGAATTGGATTCGATACTAATTCCAATATGTTATAAAGATATGCAATTTGAAGTGCAGAATGTTTGCAGCTATGAGCATTAATAATTATTTACATATTCATCTTAATTGGTCTAATGCTTTTTAGCCTAATATGTGACATCACAACCCTAGGATCAAGGGAAAGGTGTACAAGACAGTGGTGAGACCAGCGATGATGTATGGTTTAGAGACAGTGGTGCTGAAAAAGAGACAGGTGGCAAAGCTGGAAGTAGCGGAACTAAAGATGTTGAGGTTTTCTTTAGGAGTGACGAGGTT
>JAOTQW010099285.1:0-10281 GCA_026260075.1 Sisor rabdophorus | reverse complement strand
CTGCGATGGACTGGCGACATGTCCAGGGTGTACCCCTGCCTCTTGCCCTATGTGCGGTGAGATGTGCTCCAGGTGACCCCAAATAAGTAAATTAGCAGGTATAAAAGATGGATGAATGTTGCATTTATTCATATAGACATGCATTTGAAGAAACACGAAGAAATAGGATGTTTTGTCCCGATACTTTTGCCCAAATAAAAAACAATTTATTATTTATTTGTGCGTACATTAAATGTTTTCCTGGCATTAGTTTGATAGCGTTTAGGTTTATATTAAGGCGCTTAGGAAAGTATAACCAGATTAAATAAACGAGCAGTTCTCGTGTCGGCTATAGCTAACGATTCCAGCGCTTTCTCGTTTGACAACCCACCATCGTCGCTCACTTCCGGCTAATCACTGAAGATCACTTTTATTCAGGTCTCCTACAGAACACGCGAGAGGAAGTCAGGTACATCTTGCGCTTGTTTTCTTGACGTGCCGAAGCTTCGGAAAACCGTAATCACCTGTCAGTCATGGGGAACAACGTGTCGGGCATCCCGCCGCTCCACAGGGGACATCATCACAACAGATTTCACCGACTTTACAACTCCCATAAAGGTCGGTGACTTTAGTGTTTATTCTCACAGGAAGACTAGAGATCTGCTTTCCGATTATTTAAAACTTTATTAAAACTTTATATTTTATACATTTTTACGTTAATTCAGGTTTGTGCATGTATCTTGCTCCGATTTCTTACTTCCTTACTTGCTAAACCTGTTGCATGCATTGTGGATTATGTTAATCCGGTGGTGCTGAAGAACAGCGCTCGCTCTGGGGGTTAATTGGGGCAAAGGTTTCCAGGTAAAAAGAATACACTATATTTTCAAAAGTTTGTGGTCACAAAGACATGTGATTTTATCTTATTCCAGATTTATTGCCATTTTGCTGTTTGAGGACGCTCGACTGGTCTAGTAAGATTTTCCACTATAATGTGAAGCTTGACTGTAACATATCTCTTTATTCAGCTCCAACAGTATTAGAAAGATCAGACACTAATGTCAGGTATTGATCAGACACTAATGTTTCTGTCTCATAATTTCTTTAATTGTGTAAAGCTGCTTTGTGACAATTACTATTGTAAAAAGCGCTATACAAAAAAACTGAAAGGTAAGGAGGTCTGGGGTACAATCAGGATTCCAGTTCATCCCAAAGGTGTTCAGTGGTGTTAAGATCAGGACTGTGTTTTTTTCACTCTAATAATAGCAGTTCAAGAATAATAATAATAATATTTTTTTGTGTATAGAGTTGGTTTCATACACACACACAAACACACACACATATCCCCTTGAAATCAATTGTGATTAATTTTTTTTCACTCTAATAATAACCAGGCATGTGATAATAGAGCTCAGAGGATTTGTGCTCAGGGTCATTGTCTTGCTAGAACATTGTTGGAGTCTCTTAGTTCCACTGAGGGAATAATGTAATAGTCATGCTGAAGGATGTTTCATGCAGAAGAACGCATTGATGTGCCATCCTGGATGAGCTCCACTACCTGAGCCACATGTATCTCATGTTACCACTGGAGTGATAGCACCGCCAGCATTCAAAAGTGACCAAAACATCAGCCAGGGGGGTGTTTTGCAAACTCTGCACAAAAAGCCTTGCCCAGGATTTGAACCCGGGACCTTTTTGCTGTAAGGCAATCATGCTAACCACTACACCACCGCACCACCCGCTACAACATACAAAAATATTTTAATTATATGCTGCCATATTTGTAGCAACAGTATGAAAAGAAAATCACATATGAATCCGATGGTCAAGTGACCTCTGAGCTTATAACAATGTAGTTTATATGCAGCATATTAACTGCCTTAAACTGAATGATGTCATAACTATTATGTTCTGGATATCATATATGTACCGCCAAATATGCGGTCAATTTCACATGCTGTTTGCAGATTGAAACAGGTAAAGATTATAGGCAATTAGTAAAACACCCCCTGGCTGATGTTTTGGTCACTTTTGAATGCTGGCGGTGCTATCACTCCAGTGGTAACATGAGATATGGTAGTGCAGCTCATCCAGGATGGCACATCAATGCGTTCTGCTGCATGAAACATCCTCCAGCATGACTGGTTTATCAGTGGGTCAGTAATGGTGTGGGATGGCCTTTGGAGGGCCAAACAGAGGTAGCCTAAATGCTATTAGGTACGATAAGCTTTTCAGACCCTTGTGAGACCATATGCCTGGTTACCCCTGGGTTCCTTTGAATGCGAGATAATGCTAGACCTCATGTGGCTCTAGTGTGTCAGCAGTTCCCGCAAGACAAATGCATTAATGCTATGGACTGGCCTGTCTGTTTTCGCATATGTGAACCACATCTAGGACTTCATGTCTCACCCCATTTACCAACAGAGTTGGTAAATGCTTTAGTCCAGGTCTAGGAGGAGATTTCTTAGGAGACCAACCGCCACCTCATCAGATCATCAGAAGCATATCCATGCATTGTAGGACAGCATGGAGGCCACACACACTACTGAGATTCACCTTGACTGGTTTAAAGGACATTACATTAAAGTTAAATCAGCCTGTAGCCTCAGGCTGTGCTCTTTGGGTAATTTTGGTCGACCGAACCCCCTGGGAAGATTCTCCAATGTTCCGCGTTTTTGCTGATAATGGCTCTAACTCTGGTTCATGCTTTAAAAATGAAGCTTCATAAAATAAGAACGATAGATCTCAATTACTTTCCTTACCTTTCCTTAACTTAAAAAAAAATTTCGGTTTTATTTTAATTTGTCAGACAGGTCCTATTTAAATATTTTTGATTGCAAACAGGTCTTGAACATGGAGTTCACCAAAGCTTTACAGGTTGGGCATCCTCTCATCCTCACTTCTCTATGATAACCTCACAGAGCTTGTAAATGTTGAAGACATTGCTTCTCCACTTTCCATTTCAGGATGCCCCAGAGATGCTCAATAGGGTTTAGATATGCTTGGTGGTCCATCACCAATTCAATTCAATTCAGCTTTGTTTATAATACACTTTCAACAATAGTCATTGTTTTAAAGCTGTGAAGAGTGAAATAGTCAAAGTTTTTTTCTCAGAGAGCAAGCCAAAGCTGACAGTCGAGAGGAAAAAATCGGGAGAAACCTTGAAAGGAACCAGACTGAACAGGAAACCCATACTCATTTGGGTGATAGACAGAGACAGGACAAGCAACGCAGTGATTGTCTTGAAGGTGTGTTTGGGGCCGTTATTATGTTGGAATACTGCCTTGTGGCCCAGTCTTCAGGGGAGGGGACCATGCATTGCTTCAGGATGTCACATTATATGTTGGTATTTATGGTTCCCTCAATAAAGTGTAGCTCCCCAGTTCTTGAATTCTTATGCTTGTACTCCTTAACTAATTTCCACCAAACACGCTTGACACCATCTGAAACAAGCAAGTTTATCTTGGTCTTATCGGACCACAGAACTTGGTCCCAGTAATCCCTTTCTTTATCCTGCTTGTCTTTAACACACTGTTTACTGGTGTTTTTGATCATCATCTTTAGAATAGGCTTCCTTCTGGAACAGCCATGCAGACTAATTTACTGCAGTGTGCACCATATGGTGTTCTCTTCCCTTCAACCTCTGCAGCAATGAAATTTCCCAAAGACTTCCTTTGGATATGACACTGAGCATGTGCACCCAACTTCTTTGGTTGACCATGCCAAAACCTGTTTTAAGTGCAACCAGCCCTGTTAAATCAGTGTATGGTCACTGTGCTGTTCAGGGTCTTTTTGGCAGTCCTGTACTGCAAAATGCTGGAAACACTGTTTTTCTCTTTCTTTCTAGAAAATTGTGGCTCCAGAGCCTTTGCTCAGGGGCCTAGCAGTGGCAACTTGGCGAAGATGTTAATCAGGTATCTTCCGGGTATCAGTCTAAATCTCTAGCCACTTTCCCCAAACTTCATATTAGATTACATGTTGCTAGAAAATGTTGCATGTGATATTTTAGTGTTCTGATATGAATGGAGCTGCAAAATTATTTTCATATGAAAACTGTAATAAATTCGTGGTGATTTTGGCAACATTTTCTAGCAACATCTATTGTTAAGCTAATTTAAACTGAATAATTAAGGTGATTTGGAACAACATTTTTTGCTATTCTACTTTATGTAATAATGAAATAATGTTTGTTAAAACACTGTAGAGCTTTTTATCATTATGGAAAGTTAATTATGAAGACCAGGAGGCTGATTTGTAAACCCCTTTCGAATAATGTATTAACAGATGTCTGGTTCCAAACACGGACCCGCTGGCAGACTGATGATTATTGCGGCCATCATTAGCATGTAGTCATTATATTTAAATGACAATTTAATGACTGATATTTTACTTAATTGTCTTCTGGGGTCAAAACCAAAGAGGTCTCTAAAAGGTTAATAATTTAGATGTTTCTGTCAATAGAGAGGGATATGAAGCTGCACTGATCATTTATTGAAAAAATGACATAATCGAAATGGGGTTTTAATGCACACTACTTTCTTTTCTAAATCCATACTAACTAACTGTTGTAGCATTTTTATTAAATTTAGATTTAATGAAAACAACAGCACAAATTACTATTCAATTAACTGTAGACTCGCCGTGCATGCAAAAATATCAGATTTAAGCTCTAGGATTTGTTATATATTTTTTTTTAATTAATTTTTATAAAAATAGTTTATTGTGTTACATTTTTATCTCTTTCCAGATGTCAGTTTTGTTTCTAAAAGTTTAGTACTAAGCGCTAATAAATTAATTCATTTATCTTCTATGATGAAAGGCAGGGGTACACCCTGTACAGGTCGCCAGTCCAAAGCAGGGCCACACATGGACAAACAACCACACACACTCATACTCACACTTACTTCTGTGAGTAATTTTAGATGTTTTTGGACATTGGGAGGAAACAAGAGAAACCAGGGTAAACCCACGCAAGCATGAGAGAATGGGTCCCCTTCTTCCCATAGGGGAAGGGGTAGTCTACTGGTTAGACCGGGGTTAGATTTTCAGCACCACCAAGTTACCACTGTGGGCTCCTGAGCAAAGCCTTTTATCCCCAATTGTTCAGTTGTACGTCACTCTGGATAAGGGCGTCTGCCAAATGCTGTAAATGTAAATCTGTAAATAAGAATATGCAAACTCTGCACAGACCCAGGACCGTCTTGTTGTGAGTTAATTGCACTAATTACTATGGCCCAGTTTATTCCTTAAGAATAAATTATGCTCCATTAGTTCATAATGTGATGTAATAATTAAAAATGAACTTTTTAAAAATGTATATAAAAGATAATAATAACACAAGACTGTGTTGTTTGTCATTTTATTGAATTTTTTTTTTTTTTACATGTTACATGTTTTTCATTTCACACTGTGCCTTAGCCACCAGAAATACTGAAAATTTTTAATGAAAATTTTACTGAAATTTTTTACACCATTTGACAGCACAATTCTCAACACATATAATTAGGAGCACAACACAGTGGCCTAGTGGTTAAGGTGTTGGACTGATACCAGAAAGAGGGTGGATCCACCACTGTGGATCCCAATTATCGTCTGCCAAATGTAAATGTGCCACTTTCAGAAATTTTAAGCACTTAATAGATGTTTTGTTTATAATTTTCTAGTCTACAACACCAGACTTAATAATTTGTAGATTGATCTTTGCCAAGGATATAGCCATGATTTTTATTTTACAAAAATTTCTTTGGTAGCTGACTACAAATCTTGATTTGAAGGCTACTTCTCTACAGTTTAAGCTATGTAAAGGCTATGACTAAACATTTAGTTGGTGCAAAACAGGCCTCGCCACTCCTTTGGCCTGATGCTTCGGGTAATTGGGGTCGAAATGTTTGTAATATTGTAAGATTTGTAATAAAAAATTGTTTTTCCAGAGAAAAAAGCACATCAAAGTCATTTTACTAGGGTGTACAAACTGTATGTGAATTGGTGCATGATAAAGAATGTGTGTGTGTGTCTGTGTGTGTCTGTGTGTGTGTTTACGCATTTATTTGATTAAAAATTATTTGATTAAATAGTTAAAGTCCAGAAAGATTCTCTTCACAGACTTCAATAAACTTTTTTTTTTGTTTACCTAAAGGTGTGTGTGTGTGTGTGTGTGCTGAGCCAAGAAGCTATAAACTTTCCTTGACAACACAGCATGTACTGTTCCCATGGTGATTTTTAAAGTAATGGCACAGCAATAAGAACAAGAAACAGGACGCTAAAAATGAGCAGAGATGTGTTTTTGTTATTTCATAAGCCAAGTCATACTTGTTTTTTTTCCTCTCTTTTAAAATTACAACCCCTTTTATTTTATTTCATTATTGTGTTCTCTCTTTACCTGTTCTGCCTTTTCTCTATATAATGTAATACTTTTACATCAAAATGCACTTCATCAGGAGCTGCGTTTATCTACTTTGCATTTCTAATAAAATTAAAAATGGCATCATTTCAGTGCTAATTAGACAGTAAAAAAAATACAGTAAAACAGTCAAACCGGCTGGTTAATAGTTTACAGAAGACAGCGCTAGTCTAGTTTAGCTGAGAGGAAGTGAGATAGACTCAATAACAGAACTGTTGCTGTTTTATGTTCCCACAGGTTTAAACATCGATTGTGCTGTGGTTTTAACTAAAGATCAGGCTCACAGCTGACTGTGTGTAATGCAGTCCAGTCCATCATCTAATTGACATTTCAGGCTTGTGAAGTAGAAAAATTTGATCCATTATATTAAACCTTTTGTGTTCAGAGGTATTCGAGGTTTCAACCATTAATGTAGACTGAATTAAGATGAAATTAAAACACCTCATCCACTTTAATTTATTTTTACACACACACACTTACCAAGCAACTTTATTAGTACCTGCAAACCAATGCAGAGTCTGATGTGACAATGCCAAATGACTCTGATGTAACTATGCCAAATCCACCTACAACGGGAAAAATATACCTTAAATGTACACACACAGGCTGGTGTTATTAACTGGGTAGATCTTTATAAACTTTATTAACCCTGCCTAAACCTAATAAAGTAGTTAGGCTGCCAATTGAAAGAATTCAATTTGATTGGCAGCACCACCAACTTGCCAATGAGTAAGTCGTTCATTCATTCATTCATCTTTTATACCCGCTTATTCTTTATCTCAGAAGGGGTACACCCTAGGACAGGTCACCAGTCCATCACAAACCACACACACTCACATCCACACTCCCTTTGAATACCTTTAAACTTAGATATATTCTGGATTTAAAGATGGCTACAGATTGACACATCTGACCTCTTCTGGTAGGTGGTTCGAAATAGATTAAAGCAGATTTCCTTTGTTTTAACAGAACCCTTGGTGTTTAGATGTTTAATACTGTTTAGCAATGTTTAATTGACCTGATCCTAATAATCTAAGTGATCTGATTGTTTTTTATTCCGTAAGTATATCTAAAATATATGACATTGAGTTAATTATAAACAGGTAGAAGTACTTGAAAATCAATCCTTGATGTAACCGGCAGCTAGTGTAAGGACCTAAGGACTGGTGTGATGTGATCAGATTTTCTGTTTCTTGGTCATTACTGATAATGTGTTGTTCTGATCAAAATTTCAAGGCCTTTAATGTTTTACTATTTTTAAAAAGGGTATACAAAGTAAGACCCAGAGTAAGTAGTTCAGAAATAATTGCAAGCCCATGTGCATGTCAATTTGTATGCACGTGCATTCGACTGTGTGAATCAGCGAACCAGTTGACTTTACCCAGGCTGCAGCGCTTCTGGGTGAATAAACACGCTCCAAGAGACACTTTTAGCTGAAAAAAATGATACTTTGTGTCAAGACAAAAGTTGGATTATATATGCGTTCGACTCATGGCTTTAATAGTGAGAGTAATAGAAAAACAGAGTACAGATGGATACAACAGAAAATATTCACAGACAGAACAATTCAAAACATTAAACAAACTCAAAATCCATGAACAGGCAAGTGTCAGATTATAACAAAATCTAAACAAAAGCAATAAATATGCAATTAAATATACACATTAATCAAAAGCTTGCTGATGTTGATAGTCCTGGTTGTGAGTTGTAGTCAGTGACATGGTGTTTGTAGTCCGTTGTGGACATTTTCTCTGAAGATTCAAAACAGAAGAAATCTGTTGTAATATACATTAAATAAAGTATATATATATTAAGGGTGCTATTAAAATATTACCATATGATTGAAGTGTCTAAGATGACAGTAGTCATGAATATAATGAAGGGCAAACAACATCTTTATTTAATTAATCTATGAAAAGAACAATAACATGGATACAGTACATTGTTATGTAAGTTTCTTTATAAAATAGACATCTCCATCACTATCAAAACAATAAAAAAAAATGAATAAATCAATGATCAGTTAAACAGATGAACAGATATATTTTACAGATATACATATTTGCAGAATACCTACAGATGATTACATTGTTAGTAATAAAAAAATAAAAGGATAAATATGTACCATATTAATGTATGTGTTATAATACGATAAATGAAGACATGAAGTTAGTGGGTTTAAGTGAGATGGATATAGAGAATTGGGCTAGGTGGAGACAGGTGATTCGCTGTGGAGACCCCTAAATTGCAGCTAAAAGAAGAAGAAGATTAATGTATGTGTAATGAAGACAGCTGAGTAGAATTCATTATGCAGAGCAGAGGTTTATTGCCAAATGAAATATAAACAAGACATGAACACTTAGTAAGTAGAAAAGGCCAACAATACTTCGTGGTAAGCTTAGCATAATGCTAAGCTTAAATATACCTTACTTGACCTATGACCCAGGAGAAGAAGAAACAAATCAGTATTCAGGTGATGGTGCCCTCTGGTGGTTGGAGAAAGGAAAAGTAAAATTCCCCCTCCTCTCTGGAAACGCCTCTTGGCGTTCGAAGAGAGCCTATACAGGGGCATGGAGCGGCGCGCTTAGGGTGCGCAGTATGAAAGTCCAAGACAAAGGAGGGATCCGGAATAACCCCCTGCTTTAACCTAAGATCTCTCCTCTGGGCTGTATACCTCCCAATCTACAAGATACTCCATGCCAGAAATCTGCCTCTGAAAATTGAGGATTTCAAGCAATATTCATTTTCAAGGCGTTCCAGGGGCGTGGTAGGGTTTGAGGAGAGAGATATGGAATGAAGAGAAGATGTTGTAAGAGGGTGGTAATTGCAAACGGTAAGAGACAGATTTGTCTGATGATCTTAAAGGGACCTATGTACTTTGGACTGAGTGAGGGGAGACAGAGGCAGAGGTCATGAGTCGACAGCCACACCAGTTGCTGTCGGGTTGGTAGTTCAGGTGGGGCCGTCTGCGATGATTAACTTGTAGCCGATTGGTGTTGATGGCTTGCCGTAGGTGAATGTGAGCGCTTTTTCAAACTATAGAGCTACGCTGCATCCAGTCCTGCATAGAAGGAAGTGATGAGGGTTCTCCAGACCAAGGAAACATGGGGGGTTAGTACATTGGAAGGGGGTCAGGCCAGTTGCTGCTTTGACCAGGTAGTTTTGTGCATATTCGGCCCAAGAAAGAGATTCACTCCAGCGAGTTTGCTGACGAGCACAATACAAGCAGAGCTAGCGGCCTTATTTCTTGTTCAACTGTTTTGCTTGCCCGTTTGACTGGGGGTGAGATCCAGAGACATTAATTGCAGAACTCTGACCACACTCTGTCCAAGACTATGTCCTCCAGGTTGCCAGAGTTTCTAAAAATGATGTTGATAGAAGCGTTCTATGATAGTTAGAATGGTTGTGAATCCGTAAGAGTTGGGAAGTGATGAAATCAATGGCTATGTGTGACCAGAGGCGCTCTGGGAAAGGAAGTAGTTCCAGAAGACCATCTAGCAGATGGCGGTGGGCTTTTGGACTGGGCACATATGTGACAGGACTTGGGCCACCGGTACACTCTGCATAAAAATTTGAAAAAATAAAGATTTGGTTTGACTGATGCCTGGATGACCAGAGGAGAGCAAGCATCAGCGATCTTTAAATCCCATCTATTTGAGCCCATAAATACACTGGGTTCCAAAATAGTACCTGGCTCATACTCTTGGATCGTAGCGGCAAGAAAGAGCGTCAGCCTTACCATTCTTGAAACCGGGTCGGTAGGTGATGACAAACCTGAACCGTGTAAAAGGCCCATCGCACTTGCTTAAAATTGAGGTGTTTGGCTTCATTTAGATATTCTGGTTTTTACGATCTGTGATGACCATGAATTGGTGGTGGCTGCCCTCTAGCCAGTGACGCCATTC
>JAOTQW010099275.1:0-10281 GCA_026260075.1 Sisor rabdophorus | reverse complement strand
CACTCACATTCACTCCTATGGGCAATTTAGAGTCACCAGTCAACCTAATGCACATTTTTTGGAATGTGGGAGGAAACCGGAGTACCCGGAGGAAACGCGGAGAGAACATGCAAACTCTGCAAAGATCCCAAGCCCAGGATTTGAACCCTTCTTGTTGTGAGGCGACCGTGGGAACCACTGCGCCACCACGCCGCCCTGTTCTAATAATTGCCTTTTTATTTCAAACACCAGTGTGAAGGTTTAAAAACGGATGAATTGTTAATGACTCATAATTTTGGGGGATTTCTTTTCTTACTGTTTCTGTTTTCTTACTGTAGGATTTGTTAAGGTGCAGAGTTTTGACTTCAGGGATTTTCGAAACAAGATTCCAAGTAGACAAAGTCAACTTTCAGTAAGTTATAGGGGTGTTTAACTTGTGATTTGGTAATGGTTTAAAAAATGTTTTTACAGTAAACAACAGAACAACATTCAGAAAAACACACTGAGTGAAATAATTATTTGATCCCCCATCAATTAGATTTTAAACTCTTCATGTTAGTGAGAAGGTGACAACATTTGGTGCAATTATTAGCAAATCACATAAACAGAAAATATCTTTCAAGCTCTATCATTCTGGGACTATAGTCACCAAAAAACAATTAGTAAGATAGTTTGCTGTGAATGACTGCTTTGCCTTTAAGGTCCCCAAGCTCAAAAAAACACATGTATAGGGCCATCTGAAGTTTGCAAATGAACATTTGATTGATTCAGAGAAGAACTGGGTAAAAACTGCGTAACTCGCCGTATTTGGAGAAGGATGCTGCCTATGCTTTGAAGTTGCTGCCTATGCTTTGCATCAAAAAGGATGATGGACAGGGCTATGTACCATCAAATGTTGAGCGAGAACCTCCTTTTCGCATTGAAGACGGGTCGTGGCTAAGTATTCCAGCATAATGACTCAAAACTTCACGGCTTTAACCCATAATGACAGGGATGATCTGCAAAGTTCAGTGGGACAAAATCCCTCCTAGGATGTAAGCCAACCAGGATTTTTCACAAAGTCTTGTTTTTTTTATTGGGCCAAATGTATATTTCACTTCTTTAAATGCAATCAATTAACCTTGAGATAATTATTAAAAATGTTTCTCTTGCTTTTCTGTTAGAAAATATCTGCCATTAAAATTAAGTAATTTAAAAAATTTCAAAAGTACACATTTAAACTGTAAACGCTACTAAATGCAATGAATTTTGTAACAAGAAAATGTTTAGCTTTATATTATAATTGTCGTCTTTAACAGATTACAAATTGGTTTTTAACTGTCGATTATAATTCTTTCTTTCTTTTAATTCTTTCTTCCATTATTTATTTCTCAGCATGTTTGATGTAGGTGGTCAGAGGGACGAAAGACGAAAGTGGATCCAGTGTTTTAATGGTATTTTTTTTTTTTTTTGTAGATGCATATTTACCAGTCAAAATAGTTATGATTTTCAGTATGATATCAGGCTCTCACAGTCCAAAAACATGTACAGTGGGGCAATAAAATATTTAGTCAGCCCTTATATTTAGTCAAGTTCCCTGATCTAAAAAGATTTCAAAGAATTTATTTTCAAATTATGGTGGAAAATATGTATTTGGTTGATAACAAATGTTTATCTTAATACTTTGTTATTTACCCTTTGTTGTTTTTTTACACACTGTTTTGGCCCGTTCCTCCATGCAGATCTTCCATAGAGCAGTTATGTTTTGGGACTGTTGCTGGGCAACACAAACCTTCAAGTCCCTCCAAAGATTTTCTATAGGGTTAAAATCTGGAGACTGGCTTAAGGTACTCCAGGACGTTAAAAGTCTTCTTATGAAGCCACTCCATTGTTACTCGGGTGGTATGTTTGGAATCATTGTCAGGCTAAAAGACTTAGCCACATTTCATCTTCAATGCCTGTGCTGATGGAAGGAGGTTTGCACTCAAAATCCGACAATACATGGCCCTGTTCATTTTTTTCTTCACATGAATAAGTCGTCCTGGTCCCTTGCAGAAAAACAGCCCCAAAGCATTGTTTCCACCCCATGCTTCACAGTAGTTATGATGTTTTTTTGGATGCAACTCTTGGATGCATTCTTTCTTTTCCAAATACGACGAGTAGAGTTTTTACCAAAATGTTCTATTTTGGTTTCATCTGACCAAATGACATTCTCCCAATCCTACTACAGACCTCTTAACTTTTTAAGTGGGAGAACAACCAACAACAACAATTAGTGGCCGCCTTTTTTTGCCTCACTGTACACTGTACATTAGATAGACTGATAACCTGTCCATGGGTGTACCTCTCCCTTTCGCCCTATGTGTGCTGGGATAAGCTCCTGCAGAACCCTGTGACACCGAGTTAAGGAAACAAGCGGGTATAGAAGATGAATGAATAAGTAAAATCATTTTTGCAATTATACAAGGCTAATTTTAAGCCTTTTGTGACAGTGCCTTGTTGCTTTATGTTGTTTCAGATGTGACAGCTATCATTTTTGTAGCAGCCAGCAGCAGTTACAACATGGTGATCAGAGAAGACAACAGCACCAATCGTCTGCGCGAGTCCCTAGATCTTTTCCGCAGTATCTGGAATAACAGGTTTCACCTACCTCACTCTTCTCTATTTTTGTTTTGTAACCCTTTTTATTTTGTTCTGTAATACATTGGAAAGATAAATAACGTATCTGTTTTAAATATTGTTAGACCTTTTGGGTCCAGGCACATACAGTTTGATGTGAACAAGTTTTTAATTCTTTTTGTTAAAATTTTTTGGTTATATATTCCTTCATTTGTTTATTTTCAGCCTTAATTTTGTCAGTAGTTACATATTCAGGCAGATTTTTATCGGATTCCAATTAGTTTAAAAAGTCAAATCTAAATAAGAAAAACTTTGGCAAAACTTAAATGATTGGAAATCTTTTAGAGGTTTAAAAGAAAAAATATTTAACTTATTATATTTAAAAGAAAAAAGGAGTGGCGACTAATTACAGTACGAAACCAAACAGTTTCCTGTTTTAGATATGCTGTTAGTAACACCATGGTCTTCAATCATGAGGCGAGGTGGCTTGGTGGTTTGTCAGGCATTATGGCATACAGTTGACACACACAGTTAGACAATGCAAACAATGCAAAACTATGTTTGTTGAAGGACAAAACAAAATTCATGTTAGCTGTGCTTGCTTGGAATTTTTACAACCTGGACAAACTTTCAAATCAATAATTTATTTAATAATTTATTTGAACTGAACAATTTTACAATTTTTATCCACTAAATGAGCTTATTGCCTGCTACAGATCTAAAAATTAATAAAAAATTAATACATTTTTAAAAGATTTAGCCAAGAGAATATTTATCATCTATTTAAGTAATTGTAAGTTAATTCATCTATCAGTGACCAGAAAGTCACTGATGGGACAGAAAGTTAAATGTAAAAAATGTATATACATTGCAAAGGAAACTCCAAGAATTGGGACTAAACAGCTGTTTAGCCCTAAAAAATTTTCTATTTGCTAGAGGGCATAATGATTCGACTCTGCAACAGTGGAAGGTAATGTGGTCTGATGAGTTTAGATTTAAGAGTGACTGGTGCATCACGATGGGTAAGAACAGAGGTGGATGATACCTAGTAATTACTATCCAAGCCTGTGTGGACAGTGCTATAATCTTGGGTTGCTGCAGTTGATCAGCTCACGGTTCAAAAACGCTGTGTGCGTTGATCTAGTTCAGCTAAAAATAAATTGAATAACCAAGTTATTTATTTAATTTTTCTTGCTTGATGGCAAGGTCAGGCTCAAATTTTTAAATAGTGATTTCAAGAGCATGAAAAAATCAATTTACACTTTACAATTTTTGCCACTCCAGGCCTTTATTGAAAACCTTTAGGATGTGCTAGAAAAGACTTTTCATTGCAGTCGTGTATGCATATGCGCGTGTGCATGTTTTTAGGGGGCTGGCAGTGTATTTCAACTTACAAAGCAAGTGAGAACAAGATATGCTTAAATGTTACATGTGCTTAAAACCAAGTTTTTTCCTAATACATCTTTAACTGAAAAATAAAGGACTAACCAGCACTATAAAAACTGGCTGTTTTTTCACTTAGATTAAACTTTATAGAATAACTTTATTACTATTCAATAATGCCCATTAATCCTTACTTGTTTTCTTACAATAATAACCTAGAAATCTGGTAAAGACAAATTACAGTTAAGAAGAAATTTTTTATACATTTTATGTATAGGATAGAATTTTGTACATTTGTTACTAACAAAGAAATAACTATAATTTTAATAGATATTTGGAATATTTTAATAGTCATGTGAAAAAATAGAAATTGGGTGAAATAACTCCAATAAGACACTTTTTGTTTCCGCCCACTGCTCAATGCAGAATTCCTTCAGCTGTAATATGTTTGGGGGTTTCTTACAAGTGCAGCCTATTTAAAGTCGCCCCACAGATTCTAAGTGGCATTCAGATTTGGGCATTGACTCTGCCATTCCAGGACTCACCATTTCTTAGTTTTTAGTCAGTCCTTGGTGGATTTACTGGTATGTTTTGGGTCATTGTCATGTTGCAAGGTCTAGTTTCGCTTCACCTTAAACTTTTTTTTACAGATGGTCTCAAATACATACCTCTGATACACGGCAGAATTCATGGTGAATTCTATCATGGTGAGTTTCACCAAACATCCTTTGTTGCAGTGTCCAAATAATACAGTTTTAGACTTATCTGTCTAAAGAACATTGTTCCAGAAGTCCTAGTCTTTGTCTACGTTCTCATTGGCAAACTTCAGGATTCCTCCTTGCACACCTCAGACATCTTTCTGATTGAGTCATGCACTTTCACATCAACAGCAAGAGCCTGCTATAGGTTGCTTTTATGACACTTTAGGGTTTTTGGTGACTTCTTTTATTATCTTGCTGGTGAACCTGCTTGGGTGCCAGACCTGGGCATATTGTTAGTTGTTTTGAATGTCGTCCAATCAAATTTTTTTCTATATGGTAGAGGCTGAGAACTTAAACTGCTACAATTCTCTTTCTGAATACCTCAGACAGCTCTTTCAATCACGCCATTGTGTTTACCATAACATTTAAGAACACAACATACTAAATGTCCAACGTTTAAATAGGGCCATAAAATTTGTTTTTGACCTATTATCAAGTTAAGATTTTTGTGTCTTGTGTGTGACAGTCCAACAGTTTTCTGAGAGTTTGTATACATAGTCTAGAATATTATTTCCCCTTGTTAGAAAACTCGCATATTCCTGAGCCATGATTGGTACATAAGATTATGATGTTTCAAAACAGTGGTTAAAATCACCACCTACAATAACCACATTATCTGGATGTGCCGTCTCTTGTCTGTTGATGAAGTCATACAGATCTTTTATATCTTGATAAATAAAAAAAATGTACAAATTTCACCAACCTGTACCTGTACATCCCCATTCCTCCTTTTATCTTGTCTGGGGCTGTTGTATGGTCTCCACGTTGAATAGGGTGTGCCTCTAAGAAAGGAGCTGGGTCTGATTTCCTGTCTGATAGCCAGGTTTTCGAGAAAAGAAAGCACACAATTCAAGATCATCGCTTTTCATACTGAGTGAGATTCATGGTTGTCTTCTTACCAAGCTGCTGATTTTTGTGGTCCACAACCTTGTACTTGACATCCTTGGACAGCTTTTTGGTCTTGGCGATGGTGGACATGCTGGAACTCAAGGTGTTCTTAGAGCAATAATAGGGAGAAGACCAAGAATTTTTCCCAAAACTTTTCTACCAGTATGTGTGTTCTTGTCCGTGCTTGTGTAGTATGTGTGTGTCAAAGAAAGATCAATTTAACCCTGATCAGTTGGCTCCACGCACAAAGAGGAGATAAACTCTCGCCTCTATTGCACAGTAAATATAAGATATACTCCTTCATTTAAACATTCATACCAAAATGCCATTGGAGTTAAAAGATCTTGTTACAACCTTAGAAAAAATATTCATTGTTTTGACAAACATTAAATCCATCTGGCACTCAATTCAATCTTGACAATGAATTACAGAAACTCAAATATTGCTTAAAAGTCTTAAAATTATAAATTACAGAAAATTATAGGGGCAGAGATCAGATACTTTTCAGGCTTTATATGTGAGCATTGTAAACTCAACAATTAAATAAATCTAAAGGTAAGAAACATACTGTTTTTGTTGACCATAGACTAGGACTGTGTGATTTAGGGGATTCTGTCTTCTTAATATCATGCAGCACACACATTATACATTCCTTAATTTCTTGTAGTCTAGCAGATGCAGTGTCTTTCTACCAATTAGTTGCTTGGTGCTATTATGCAGTTAGTGCTGCCTAAATGCATTTTAGTTAAATAAAATTAAAAAATTTTTGATTGCAACCTAATAAAAACCAAATAAGATCACTTCTCAAATTCTGTTAAATCAAATCTGCTGTTATAGAAAAATATTTTGAATATTTATTCATATATTTAGTGTAAAACTGTGAGATTGCAATGTGACTTTTTATAAATACCTGTTTTTGAAGTCTGTCACTAAAAAACAAATTATCAGACAGTTTTTGGGTTATTAATTGTGAAAAATAATTTAGTTTAATTTATAATTTAGTTTGGTTTATGTATTTAAGCTACATATTTATTGCATTTATAAAAATGTGTAAACCCATTAATAAGAAATAGACTGAAAAGAGTATCTATGTTTATTTTAATTAGATGGTGCAATAGCAGGAATGTTCAATGGCACGCACGCAGATTCTGTGCCACCAGAACAGCCAGTGCATATAGTGCCTGGCATGCCTGTTACTGTTGGGCTGCCATTGTTTTGGCTATAACTACAAATTGTGCTTTAATCTTTGGCTGGTCAACTGCATCATACAAGAACCTTATTTGTCTGGTAGATATGCGGATGATTCCATCCCATATAGCTTGCATTGAGTGGCTCAAGGACGACTGGCTTATACCTGAGATATCTGCCAGTTCCCTTTGAAACCAGTTGCCAGAAAACCAATTGTTGTCAGCACCTGTAAGGAAAAGGGTAATGTGTGGCTCCTTGATGTTTGTATCTTTAAATTCAGCACATAGCTCCAAAATTATAGCTTTTTCCAAAAGCTGAATTTTTACTGAAATTTACTGAATTTTATCGGTCAATAAACTAGTTATAGTCGTGTTCCATAAAATGACTATGGTGCCCAAAAGACGCTTTCTTCAGATTCTGATGTCCTCTAATGAGCACTATTTTATGATTTACAGATTAATAGCAATGTTTCTCACGTTATAGACTATAGACTTGTATATTCTATAGAATAGTTTGTAGTATAATGTTTGCAACTTTATTTCCGTATAAATACGTATATAAATATATGTATGCCCGACAAAAAGTAGGCTTAAAGAAAGCACATTTTTGTTAATTTCACTGTTGCATGAGCGTGTTACCATCTTGCCATCCAGTCTCAGTACAGAAACTTGTCTACATTGGCTGGCGTAAATCCAGGTTTCTCTCTCGTTGGGGGTCAGAAGGATCGGAAACCTGACCATCAGTTTTGTTTTTCAATTTTTTCTCCTAAAGTTCTTTACAATAAAACACTCACCTGGTTTTAGGTCATGCTGAACACCCTGTCACTCTGTACTGGTATTGTGTTATTTACCAATTTGTAAATATCAAAAAGCAGAAAAATAAGATTGATGTCCCACTCATGTGTTCATTGGTCTGGAGGGAAAAGGACATCAAATGGGCTTGGATTACAGTTTATCCTTTTGACACATGATAAATTTCCATATATGTCACATAAAATGGTAGTAATTTTATTAGTAAATAGGGCAGGGCATCATCAGAAGAAAGAAAGAAAGAAAGAAAGAAAGAAAGAGAACTTTTCGTAAAAAAAACGTATTTTTTCCAATTCATATTCTTTTTTTAATGCAGCCATGTTATCATTACATTTGCAAACACCGTATTTTGTTACGAGTAATGCTACTTTAATAAAGCATAAAATCACAGATTGTTTACCTGCTCTTTTAATGTTTCCATAATGTTCCAAAGCCTAAATTACCATAAATAGAGATACATCCCAGAGTTTCCCCATGATTTTGTCTTCTAGACAGCCATCTGGAAATTAATATGGAAGACTTGCTGCAGCATGAGCAACCTACTGCTATACAAATAAAGGTGACTTGCATGGTGTCCGTGAGTACTTTTTACTTGGCTAGCTTTTAGGCTGGTCTTTACTGGAGTCCAGGCAGTGATGAAATGTGTGTTCCCTCAAACACAATCAGCAAAGTCCAGCAATCCTACAGGCAGGTGTGCTCATGGGACAGGTTTTTGTTGTTATTAAGATGGCTGTGTTTATTACTGGCTGGGGTGCTGTGTGCATTGGGCAGCCGACCAGACCTAGTTGTGGATTTTCAAAAAACTTAATGATGAGTTTGGTCAGCAGGGAGTTTTCTTTCATAGCCTTCATTTCCAACAGCCTTTTGTAAAAATTAACCTTCTCTGAAAACCCACACTTTAAATTGTTGTAAATTTGTGTTAATGTATAAAAGTATAATTTTTGGTTTAATCTTCAAAGTCTTATATGTCTAAAGGTACTTTAACTTTGGCTTGATTTGTCTTCTCAGACCGTTTCAAGGAGTTCCTCCACTCCTTAAACTTGCGAAAAGTCCCCTTCAAACCTTAATTTAAAAGGAATGATACCAGGTTTTTTTAACCTCAAAATAGCATAGAATCCAAACCTAGATTCTACTACTAGATTGACCGATCCAATTTCCATAAACACTTTCAGTATTTCAAACAGTGTCTTAAAACTTTTGGCCACTTCTTTAAATACTAACATGTATGGCAAAAAAATTTCTTCACATTTAGGGTAGATACTTTGTCCCGGGGCTCTGCTGCTCTTGAACTTTTGGTCACTAGGTAATTACCACACAGCATCTCACGAATTAAGTATTAGGCTGGGCATTAATATTGATATAGCACATTTGACAAATATTGGCAGTGTTTTATAAAAAGAAAAATAAAATCAAAACACAATAATAAATATATAAAACAACTGCAAGTACTTCTGATGCACTAAAGATATCTGCATACATGCATACATACATTTAGGGTTTTTTTCAGTTAGACTGTATTCCTATAACATTACATTCCTATTACATTATTTCGTTGATTCAGTTGTTGCATATAGATTGATTTCTTTTAAAGGATTATAAATTTAAATTACAATGACATTATAACTGGAATTTAAACTTGAGATTTTACTGGGACACTACACGTATGTGCTACTCTGTTTTGCTGCTCACCTGTGTTCGAAGCAGTGGGGAAAGGATCTCTCTGAAAGAGTATCAGCATTTTCTGACTGGGCCTGATCTTTGAACATTTTATTTGCTTTGACCAATAGGCACAAATGCACATTTATATACATTTATTTGGGAAATAGTAGCCAGAAAAATACTTGTCACTAGTCACAGAACACTGGCATTGCAGGCAAAACAAAAATAAAACATTTATGGCAAGCAAAACAAAAATAATTACTGGCATGGCAGTATTAAAAAGCTCAGAGCCCCCACGGGAGTCGCAGGCTCATGCCTGTGCCCCTTCTGGCGTCGCAGATCAGCTGCTTTGTTCATAGTAGTCAAATTCTTCTGTATCAAAACTCCACTAAAGGCAAATCAGTCTTTGGAACCCAAGGTGCAGTAATTTACAAGTCATAAATATATAAAAAATAAAATAACAAAAACTAAACAAGACTTGAGTATGAACATAAAAGCTAACTAAATTGTGAACAAGTGCATAAGCAGAAGCAAGATTAACAGTGGTACATGGAAAACAATCCACAATAACAGGTAGGCAAGGATGGAAATGTATACACAAAGAGACTCACATGACTTACATTAAAGATTAACTTAGCTAGCATGAACTTGAACAAGCGCAACATAAAAGAAGAGAACAAAAGTTCTTGAACAAAACTAAAACCTCACAATCACATTATGGCTTTGTTATATCAATCAGGTACTGTACTCCAGGGATTTTTATTCAGATTGTGACATTGTGTTTGCACAATTATGAACAAATACAATATCAATTTCCATTAAAGACATTTTGTCCTCAATAATTTTTTACTTTCGCTTTCTCTCCTGTATGTAAACATGACAACAAGAAGAAATACATGGCTGAAGTGCCGTTAGGAGCCTGGCCAGGCTCTTTTTGGTCCTGGTATCATACTAATAAAGTGAACTAAAGATGTTGAGGTTTTCTTTAGGAGTGACGAGGTTGGACAGGATTAGAA
>JAOTQW010099264.1:0-10282 GCA_026260075.1 Sisor rabdophorus | reverse complement strand
CAAGTACTTGAACTCCTGTACCTTCTTTACCTCTTCACCCTGTACTCTTACTGTTCCGTTTCCCTCCCTGTCATTCAAAACCATATACTCTGTATATATATATATATATATCTTTAAGCCCTTACATCTGCATCTGTCTTTGTAAGGATAGGGAAACAGAATCCAACTTCTGGATCTTTCACTGTGGGATAATGCCCCCAAATGCTCTTCTCCACAATAGGCGCATGGTATGCATGTCCCGAGTATGTTTTGATTCCTGCTAAAAATATTGAAGTAATATAACAGCCAAAACAGCCACTATAATTCTGAGAAGCTGCTGGCGGTTTGTCCATCCTGATCCCGGAAAATAAATAGACGCATTGTTACCAAATAATTGGTGCAGCCAATTAACCCCGAGTATCGAAACAGAGAAATCGATCTACATTATTTTTGTTTTATTTATTTTGAGACAGAACAATGTTTTAATTGGAGAAAATGACAGATTCTCTTCATTACACCCATCTATAATGAATCTTGATGCATTTAAAAATAGCACTCCAGTTTGGTTAACTGTTGACCGGACAGCTGTATATATTTGCGTAGAGGGAACCATGGGAAGAACATACTTCGACACAACACCTAATTTAAACAAAGAGAGATGGGATAGACCTCGAATGAGGGAAAGAGGAAATAAGCAGGTATAGAATATGAATGAATAAGGGAATAAGCAGGTATAGAATATAAATGAATGAATTATGAATGTGGATACTTGATCATAACACTTATATTTGGGCCTTCCACAAAATGTTCCAACCAAGTTAAAAAAATGTTTTTAGAATGTCTGCTAAAGCTTTAATTTTTAACTTTACTGTAACTAAAAGTGAAATACAGACCATTTTGTTGTTGTTGGAGTTAGACTGTTCAGTAGACTGTTCTTACAACCTTTTAGCTATATAATAGCTTTGGATTTGAATTAAATTATATCACACCAATATCATACAAAGAAAATACACATTTCCAGAAATGCTGCTGCTCAAACATTAGATACAAACAAATAACAGTTTTGTGATTGTACTTGTTCAGGTCAGCAAAATCGCTCTGACCCAGTTTATGAAACTCTGCGGACTGGAGTCATCATGGCAAATAAAGAGAGGAAGAAAAGTTCAGAGGATAAAAAGAATGTAAGTAGACAGCAACTGTAACATTTCAACATTACCATGAAAAACAGAGAGATGAAAAAAATGTCTCAAAACTGTAATGCAACAGAAACAGGACTACATAATAAATTCAGAACAATCTATGCAAGAGATGATTATCCCAGCACACATAAGGTAAACCCTGAACAGGTCACCAGTCCATCACAGGGCCACAGACGCATGTTCACTCCTATGGGCATTTTAGATTCACCAATCAACCTAATGCACATGGTTTTGGACTGTGGAAGGAAACCCACGCAAGGACAGGGAAAACATGAAAACTCAGCACAGAACGAGCCCAAGCCAAGGATTCGAACCAAGGACCTTCATGTTGTGAGGCTACCGTGCTAACCACTACGCCACCGCACCCCCATATTGTTTAATTATATTTAAAGAACTGTGCTGTAATGCAAAACTGTATTTTGTTCGTTGATACAAGATAACAAACAAACAAGTGTGTAGATCCAGTTTAACTCCTTTAAGGGCATAGCTTTTCCAAACTTTTTTTTCCAGAGCTTTCAAACTTTCTTACTTTTGTTGTAGGCAAATCCTTATTGTTGTTCTATTTTATACTTCGAAAACCTTCTTCCAGATTTTGCAATTTGATAAAGCTCCACACTTCTAGTAAGACTTTCCACTCCCAATGTGAATCTGCAATGTAAGATATCTCTGTATTTAGCCTTAACAGTATTTAGATCAGACAGTAATGGTAGGTAAGGAGGTCTGAGGTCAGTCGACATTCCAGTTCATCCCAAAGGTGTTCAGTGCTGGTAAGACAGGACTTTTCACTTAAACAATAACACATCATGTGATAATGGAACTCGGGCTTTGTTTTTAGCGACATGCTTTAACAGTGTTGGAGTCTCTTAGTTCGAGTGAAGAAATAATGTAATGCTACAAGATACAAAAACATAGACAACTGTGTGCTTTCATAATTTTAGCAACAGTTTGAAGAAGAACCACATATGAATCTGATGGTCTAATAACTATAAACTTTTGTCAATATGATGCATAAGTCATGATTTTTTTTTTATTTGCGTCCTACAAGTGGACAACATTAGTAATACAGCCTTTATCTTCAAATCCAATTGATATAATGTCTAAATAATTATTTCATTCATTATCTATACTGGCTTATTACCTTATAAACAAATAGTCACCAATTAATCTAATGTGCATGTTTTTAACTGTGGGAGGAAACCGGAGTACCAGAGTAAACCCACCCAATTGAGTGGGTTGACCGTGCTAACCACTACACCACTGTGCCGCCCTATGTATGAATTAATTAAATTATTATCTTAATTATTTAGTTAATAATAAACCTACTTTAAACTTACATTTACTAACTCATGATTCCTTTTGTTGAATCTTTAACAGTTTTCAATATTTTCAATATTTTAGCTAGCATTAATATAATATCTTGCTATAAAAAACATTTGCTGGAGTACCTTCCCCCACAGCCACCCAAAACTGTTTTGCACCTGCCCCATTTAAATAAAATATTGTAAAATATTGTAATAAAATAAAGAAGGTGTAAAAAATGCTTTCAAGCAAGAATAAAATAATCAATGTTTATTTCAAGATGATGATGATGATGATGGAGGAAGAAGAGGCTCAGCAACCCAAAGAGGGTGAAGATGGGGGTGAAGGTAAAAGCATAAGCGTTACCTTAATTAGAATGTTTATTTAAGTTACTTAGCAGTAGCATCTTATAACTCCAGTGGTTTTCAACCTTGTTTAGCCCTCCTTCTCCAGTATATTTTATGATATTATGACTTTTGGTATTTTGCGTTTGCTGCACTGCAACCCCATTTCGCATTTGCTGCACTGCAACCCCATTTGGTGGGCTCTTTGTTACCTCGGTTAAGTATTCCTGGGTCATTACTATCAGCTACTAAAGGGTAAACAATAAGACTTGCTCAGTTTCGTGTAGTTCAATTAGGGGATCATGGTTAAAATTAGAACGATGGTTCTCCTTAATGCCCCTAAATGCTCAACACTTTTCCCAATATTAAGTGACCTCTCTCCACCCCCCTTCCCACAAAGCTCATTGAGACCCTCTTGTTGGTCGGGACCTCTCTGTTGTGAACCGCTGGTCTAGATTATGCCAGTTAAATTAGTTAATAACATTCTTAGAAATAATAAAGGTAATTTAAATAATAAATAAATTTCTGTATCTTGAAAAAGTCTTTTTGTTACTTATAGAGGCAATTGAAAGCGATTTTTATAAATTTCTTTTATTTTTAAAGGGAAGCAGGATGCAGATAAAAAAGACAAGGCTGCTACAGATGACAAGGTGAGAAACACTGGTGCTAATGTTATCCTTTGCTTTTGTTAATTAAAGTGTCTAAGTGACTAACATTTTATTTGCTAATTGGTCAAGAATAAAAAGCAACAGCAGAACTTTAGTCAGACTCATTACTACCTGGCGCTGTATCGCTTCAAAGCAATCGAGAAAGATGACCTGGACTTCCAGTAAGTGTACAATTCTTATGTTTTTTTTTAAAGCTTAACTGTATATTAGTTTTTAATGTGTTATAGCTATACTGTATTGACAAACGTATAAGAACACATGACCATATGTATTTTCAGTATCCTGTTCCAGATTTACTCTTATTTGTGCTGCTGTTATAACATCAACACTTTTTACTGGTTATGTTGGAGTGTCGCTGTCAGAAATCGAGAGATCAGGTGCTAATGTTAGTTGAGGAGGTTTGGGTTGTGCAAGAGTTCTGATTCATGGCAAAAGCTTTCAGTACATAAAGGTGCTGGTTGTGTGTGAAACTACACTACCTGTTTTAGCTGTAGCAGGAATCACATACTTTTGTATTATATAGAGTGTGAAATTAAGGATGCATGGCGAAGTATATGACTTCCACACTGCTTCTGTTGGATTTTGAACATTTACTATCTATTTACTCTGCCAGAAGCCTGCAGGGCAGACAACTTATAATATGACTTAAGTAGCTTTACATATGTCATTAAAAACATTTTTTATTGCAGAATTTTACTTGTTTATCTTTATCCAAGTTAAACATTAATACACTTTCATGCTGCTGTGATGCTGTATGTCACATCAATATCAAAATTGCAGATCTTGTACATTTATATTTCATTTATACTACAAGTAACCATACTATATACCGTGTACTTTTTTAGTGGTCAGGAGGTATGTACTAACTTAAATGTAGTGTGTGTATATGTCATTCTGGAGCATTGTTAGAGCCTTTTAGGTTAAGACTTTGTGCTGAACACTGGTGTTTTTTTACTTTTATAATTACACCGCATGGGATAATAGAGCTAAAGCTCAGGGACTTTGTGCTTAGGGTCATTGTCATGCTGGAACAGTGTCTCTTAGTTCCAGTGAAAAAATAATGTCAGATGGTCAGGTAACAACAAACCTTTGACAATATAGTGTAGTTATTATTCATGCTAATTTGGGCTTGTTTGGTTCAGTAAAGAAAAACAATAAGAAAGACTAAATGCCACAAACACATTCCATATGCTTACAAATGATCTGTGTTTGCTGGTCTAACTACAGATTTTTAACCACTATTAACCGTTGTTGTCTGTTATTTCCTTGGTGTTTTAGTCCCGGTGACCGTATTACAGTGATTGATGATTCTAATGAAGAATGGTGGAGAGTGAGTTTTTACAGCTGCTTTATCAATTTGGATCAGTTCTGCTCAAACATGTATTTCTGTCTTTGTTTTTATCTTAATAAAGTAAATTGTGTGTGTGTGTGTGTGTGTGTGTGTGTGTGTTAGGGCAAAATTGGAGAAAAAAATGGTTACCTTCCCATGAGCTACATCATCCGGGTGCGTGCAGGAGAGAGAGTGTATAAGGTGACACGCTCCTTCGTAGGGAACAGAGAGATGGGTCAAATCACACTAAAGAAAGATCAGGTAAAAGTGTATGTTTCCAAAGTTATGAATCCATTGGTTTATTCATTCCTTCATTTTTATCTGTTTTTTCCTCAACTCGGTGTCATGTGGGTCTGCTGGAGTCCCTCCTAGCACTCGTAGGGAGAAATGCAGGGGGTACACCCTGGACAGGTCGCCAGTCCATCACAGGGCCACACATAGATGAACAACCACACGCACTCACATCCACTCATGTGGGCAATTCACAGTCACCAATCAACCTAATGTACATGTTTTTGGACTGTGGGAGGAAACTGTACAACCCATAGTAAACCTACGTAAGAGTGGAGAGAACTAACTTCACATAGAAAGACTGGAAAAATACCCCTAACCTTCTTGCTGTGAGGCGGCCTGCCGCATCTGTTGGTTTCAATGTTTGAAAAATGATTGAGCGCAGGGATTTTACACCTTTTTTCAGGGTGATACAGATGGGATTTTGATGGGATTCCAGATTTTTTCATTAGTGTCTAGTGTGGTCATTGGTAGTGGTTAGCATGGTTGCCTTACAGCAAGAACGTCTGTGGTTCAATTCCTGGGCAAGGGGTCTTTTCGTGCCAAGTTTGCATGTTCTCACTGTTCTTGGGTAGGTTTCCTCTAGGGTTTCCCCACAGTCCAAAGACATGTTAGGTTAGGTTGTGTGTTGTATGTATGTTAGGTTGATTGGTAATTCTAAATTACCCATAGGAGTGAGTGTGTGTAGTTGTTTATGTGTGGCCCTGTAATAGTTTGGCAACCTGTCAAGGGTGTACTCCTGCCTCACGCCCTTTGTGCGCTGCAATAGGCTCCAGCAGACCACCATGACACAGAGTTAGGGAATAAGCTAAAATAGAAGATGAATGAATAAAGATGAATTATGTCCATTACTAATTGCCCAGTTTTTTCTTCATTTTCTGGTCGGTACATCTACGTTTTGAAGTGTAAAGTTTAAATGCAGATATCAGATAGTAGTCAGTTTTGAAAGATGATGTAATCTGCTTATTAAAAACTCAAATTGGGCTTCAGGACCTGCAGTTTGGTTCCAGCAAAAGCAAATAATGTTACAGAATATAAAGACAACCTAGACAAATTCGCTTGTGGCAGCCACATAAACTTAATTTAGCCACATATATACAATGTTAATGAGCTGATTACATCAGCTTTTAAAACTAACCCGTATTGAATTAATTTTATAATTAAAGAATGTAAACACAAAGAAAATACACATACTACAAAATGTAACATAACTGTCTCAAGGCTGTTTTTTCTTTTTTTTGTCTCTGTCTATTTTGTAGATAGTGGTGAAGAAAGGAGAGGAGGTTAACGGCTATCTGAAAGTCAGCACAGGCCGTAAGCTCGGCTTCTTTCCTGCTGATTTGCTTCAGGAGATTTAAATAACTACCTGGAATTTGTATAAGGCAATACAATTTAGCTTTAGTTTTCCAATGATATAAATATCAGATTCATATAGAAATTAAATAGTATGAAATAATTAACTTGATGATCTTTATGTGTTCTGAATCATATCATACAAAAATAAGTATCTAAACTACTTTTTTAGTTCAATTTCTCAGACGCTGGGTGATTGGCACCCCTGCCCAATATGTCGATCGTGATTTATTGGTCAATCGCAAAGGTAGCATTTGAAGATTGCATGGCATTAAAAAATAAATGTCAGTCCAAAAAATAGACATCCGCATTATGAAATTTGTCACTTGACATAAGTGCTGAGTCCACAAGTGCTACAAAACTCTAGCAAGCTCCCAAGTTGCCAAGTCAGCCAGTAAGTAAAAAAACCAAAAACCTACAGTTTCCATGCGGAATAGGAGGATAATCTTGTTTTTTTGATAATGTCATATTCGAAGTGCAGTTGTCTAACATTGCTATTCCGAAGAAGGGAACTGTGAAGCGGGAAAAAAACAGAACTGCTAGTGTTTCTAACTGCATTTGGACTAGTCCACAGATGTTAGTGACACTGCACAGGTGCGCGTTTTTATTCTGATGGTGTTTACCAATATGACTATAAAAGAGGATTTTTATAGCATGGAGATCATGACTTGACTTGGTCATAAAAGTAGCATACATGCTTAAAGTGTGGGCACCCCTGGTCTAGAGTGATTATGTTCTAAGTATTGATTACACTGTACTGACTTTGTGCCAAATCAGGAAATGAATTATTGGAGAAGAGAAGAGAAATGTTACCAAAAGCAATGATTGATGGCAGCTGATCTGTTTAGTTTCATAAACTATTTAGATATTACATTTCTAAATAAAAAATATTTTTATATCACATTTCTTCTTGGGTAATTATTGCTGTGATTAGGAGAGAGATAGAAAAAGAAAGAAAGGGAGAGAATCCAGGGTTACTGTAACAATGCCACCCTCAGAGGGCGCATTCATCTGAATACTGACTTCACCCATAGCACATTGGGGACTAGCTATATAAAATAGTGAGATTAAGTAACTCATTGCGAAGTATTGTTTTCCTCTGTACGTATTGAATGTATTTCTGTTGGTTAGGGTTTTTTATATGTTTTCTCGTTTTGTTTTTTTCCTGGTTTTCATATTTTCTGTATCTGCCTTTTATTTTGGATTTGTTTGTCTTCACTTTCTATGCCTGCAGAGGTGTTGTGACCTCTGCCTGCCTTCAACTACTCTATTTTTTAATAATACCCTTAATTTGCATTATAAATTTGTAAACTCTGTCCTCTTCACAGAATACTTCGCTAAACCAGAATCCAGCAAGTTTGGCTAGCCTCCAGCCTACCGTCAATTTTAATGCTTAAGCACCACAATCCCTCCAAGCTCAACTTAACATGCTCCAAGGAGCTTAGCATTAGCAGCCTCCAAGGAGCTTAGCATTAGCAGCCTGGCATAACCTGGCAAAGGTATGCCCCCGTTGATATTTTCACTCCTGATTAAGTTTGACAGCACTCCGGAAAGATTCCGTTGTTCTCTAAGGCAATATCAGCTGTTTTTTCTGAATCAGCCTGCGGTGTTTCCCACAGATTGAAAAAAATGCCAGTCACTACATGTTCTTTGTTTTTATGGGGACAAACCTATTTATGTCTGTGTCACCTGTCCCAACTCCCAAAGCCCTGCTATGTGCATGTATACTATGTGTTTATCTATACCTGCTTACCTGGTGGTTAACACCATATTTGGCTATTAGATTCAGATGCTGCACAAAACCTGTTAGACAATCAAGTAGTTGAGCAACTCAAAATTTGTACGGTGCTCTGTTAGCTGCCTTTCCAAATTTCCGCAGCGTACTCTAGTCATCAACCTGATGGCATCTTTTTACATCATTCATCTTCCCTAAAAACCCCATCATTTTACCACCAGTATTGAGAAGCCATCACAGTGTGTCTCAGACACAATCCCAATGGAGTACTGAAACCTTGTAGTAGTGTTCAGCAAGGTCAAGGTTTCCAAGCTACTTCCTGATCTAATGTTCCCAGGATTGCACTATTGTGCTTGTAAGTAACACAGTTTTCTCTCAAAGCAGGGTTTACCCTCTATCTCAAACAGAAACCCAGACTATGGAGGGTTATAATGACAAATCACTGCGCTCTAGATTCATCCGTCCATTTACCTCACTGGTGTCGTCTGGCTTCTTTTTTGTGAAAAAGAAGGACGGCACCTTACGTTTTTGTTTACAGAGGCTTCTCAATTTCGTCACAGTGAGGTATAGTTACCTATTACCCTTAGATCCCGTAGCCCTGGTACAGCTTCGATGAGCAAGCTTTTTTTACCAAGCTCAATTTACGTAGTGCTTACAATCTGATTCGCATTAGGGAGGGGGATAAAAGACGTGAAAGATGAAAAATGTTTAATTGCGATCAAATCAAGTTTTCACATAAGCTCTTGGGGAGTGGCCATTAACAAATCCAAGGTGGTGGCAGTCACAGATTGGCTCAGATCACCAACAGTTAAAGAACTCCATTGGTTTTATAGGTTTGATACACGTTCTACAGATGTTTTATCAGAAAGTATAGCCAAATGGCTGCCCTGTTAACATTTCTTCTTAAGATGCAAGACATCCAAGTTGATCTGGATCAAGAAGCTCTTTTAGCCTTTACCCAGTTAAAGTAAAGTTTACCACTGCTCCTATTTTACAGCACCCTGCTACCCTTTGGACATACATATCAGTTCAACTTCTATATACCATCTCCAGTCGAATGGTCAAGTGGAAAGGCTTAACCAGGAGCTATTAAAAAAAAGGGGGCCTCAGGGGTTACTTTAATGATTGCTATTCCGAAGAAGGAAACTGTAAAGCGGGAAAAAAACAGGGTGCCTTCATCTGAATAATGCATACACCCTTAGCACATCTGGGAAATGTGCTAAGCCAATTTAACAAATGTATATAAACTAAGTGTATTTCTGTCTGTTTTTGGTTTTTGGTTTTGATCTCTGCCTAGTTTTCGTATTTTGTCTGCCTTTCGAATTAGACTTGTTTGCTTGTTTGACACCAACTGAAAGGAAACACCAGGAAATGAAAAGAATACTGTTGGGAATATATTTTTACAATTTAATGAAACAAATATTAGAATTTTGTTGTAAACAAAACAGCTATAAATTATGCCAACCCAGGTGGAAGTAAAATCCTGTAAAAAATCTTTTTATTCAAACCCCTGCTCATATTTACATAATCACTTTAACTTTAAGGGTAAGTAAGGCAGCAGCTTTATTATGCAGTATAAACTGTGTTTGCACAGGACGATTGAACTGCAGCTTACAAAAGCTTAACATCAAACATGCACAAGCATGTCGAGGAAAGTTAATACCAAGTTGGTTGGTGATTCCAAATTGCCCATAGAAGTGAGTGTGAGTGGTTGTGTGTATGTGTGTGTGTGTGTGTGTGTGTGTCCAGGGTGTACCCCCTGCCTTTCTCCCTATGTGCACTAGGATAGGCTCCAGCAGACCCCCGTGAACCTGAGTTCGGATAATATAGATAAAATAAATAAGCGAATATAGAAGATGAATAACTCTTCACTTACTTTTACTGGTGTCGATTTGTAGACCTTTAACTTTACTTTTTTTAGCAAAATGACATAGAAATAACTGTAATTTTACTTGAGTAAAATATTTCATTACCCTTTGCATCCCTGATACCACACATACACACACTTACGGGCAATTTAAAGTCACCGATCAACCTAATGTACATGTTTTTGGACTGTGGGAGAAAACCGGAGTACCTGGAGG
>JAOTQW010099237.1:0-10284 GCA_026260075.1 Sisor rabdophorus | reverse complement strand
TGTCTTATTTTGTTACATTCTAATGCACCACTCAGTTGTATGATCCTTGGAGTACAGAATCAATTATATAAATACCATTTTACTATTAAACTTTAGTTTCTGTACACATAAAAACAAGTATTTGTATTTGTAGGCAAACTACAGTTTTTTTTATTTGTGTAAATTGTGTAAGGTTAAAAACAAATTGCGAATCTGTATTCTGAATCATCTGCAGAAGATAAATTGTACTTAGAGACCTGCTGGGAGCGAGTTGGAGTAGTTGTAGTAAATTAAAGAAGACGGCACAAGCAGTGGGTGACCTGCGTGGAAAAGATAGAACAAACTGCCCCTAGTTAAATTACATATAGGGGCCTATATATTGCCCCCCCATTGTTTTAACTTCATCCTATTCATTTCTAACCACACATGCAATAAATATACCTTGGTTGTGCCATGGTCTTTGCTTGTGTAAAGATTGTAACCTTTAATTAGAAACAAAGTAATTCACCAAGAGTTAAAAGTTTGTGTTAAAATCCATTAAACTATACTGTTATGAGTCAGTTGCAGTGCAAGTGTAATTTGTTGAATTTTTGTTGAAAGTTGGCTTTCAAATCGGAATCGTTTCCATGTTGATGAATATTTAAATTCTTCTCACTCTTTAGCTCTGAGCACTGAGCCTCTTCATGTACTCTACAGTTGAAATATTTCCCCTGAAATATTCAGTAGTCATTTGAATCAAACCTCCAGCACGTAGAACTTAGACGTAGAGCATAGTTTGTGATCCGAATTACTAATTTCCTTTTTTATTGAGTATTTAACTGGTCTGATGCCTCTGAATATCACCATTACTTTGTGTGGGGGATTTGTATGTGTGGTAGTCTATGTGTGACCCTGTTGACCTTTCTGTGTGTAGCTCACTGCCAAGTTAATAGAGGTGGAGAAAAAAAGAATAATGCTCAGACAAAGTCTTTATCTGGCTTATATTAGCCTGTGTTTATCCCTCTGAATCGTCTTACAGATATAATTTTCTTCTGCTAGAATAAAAAAAGGGGGGGTTAGAAGCTATTTAAAAGGTGTTGTGTTCTTGATGTTATCATGTGAAGAAGTAAATTAAGGTTTTTGTGGCTGTAGACGTTTAACAGCTCAGGAAACTGGGGAAACTAAATTTTTTAAAGCTCCCTTGGTGGCCTAATTGTTAACCATTTGCAGGATTTTTGTTGTTTTGATTGGTGTTACGTTAGGGTGCTTGTGGCTAGCAAATCCAAATAGCTGAAATTTGACCACATGTTGGTCATCTGAGACCTTTTTTTCTTTAATTCTAAAAGATTTCAATAATGAAACACTATTAGGACCAATAGGAACGCTGACTCAATTAATGAAACTTCAAACTGTCTGAGTAAAATTCTGGTGGTCAATATGCATGTTTCTCTGCTGCTGTTTCTTTGCTGCTAGCTGATGTTTAACAAGAGAATGCAGGTAACTAAACACACCACAGATTGTTGAAATAGAAAGTTGTGTCCTTTTTGACACGTCTTGACACTCATATAGGCTGATATTATGATATACTTCACTGTGACATGAGGATCAGTTCGACCAGAGGTGCTGCACTTTAGGGGGGTTATTGTAACAACGATCAATGTGACCTACCTTTTGAAACCTAAATTGTACTATTTGATTCCTTTAATTGTATTAATTTATTCCCAATCATTCATTCTTTTCATTTTGTAGCATTTCCCTCAGCTGTACTATCGGCTGCACTTCCATTACGTGTATGTGGATTAAAATAGTTTTTTCCAATTAGATTTTTAAACCTGCCTTCCGAGGCGTGCTGGCTGGTGTACAATGTCAACAGCATTTTTCCTTTCCCTTTAGATAAAATAATTTTCCCCTCAATAGGCAAAATGCCTCTGTCCCTGAAATGACACAATGTGTTATATTGTGATTTTGTATAGTATTGATGGTTTCTATAGTTGTTTTCTATAATTGAAATGTGATAGTGGTGGTAGTAGAAGTTTTAATCAGTCGGGTAAGAACCCACTGAAGTGAAATGCACCACCCCCCACTGTTGGTAGTAACAGTGCAGAATGAATTGGAAACCTCATATGCTTTCATAGAGCCCAGAATTGCTAGCAGGCTGACAGGCAACGCAACATTCGCAACAGAATGATGAAATTACACAGTGTAAGGCCAGCTTTAAAAACCTACTGCATGCAGGTTTCTTGCTTTTGTGTATTAGAGCACCTTTTGTTTAACACCTCCAAGTCCAATTTAAAATGTCGGTAATATAGTGCTATAAAATAGTGATGATAGTGATCAAGATTTTTAGCGTGAATGTAATTCCAAACTGCCCTTAAATCTAGTACACGAGAAAAAGAACGGTGTCAGTTCATAGAAAACAGAGTAAAGTAGATTAATTGATTAAGCTCTTGTATGCGCTTGCTGCTACTCAGAGGACTGAATATGTAGACTTTGTGAGAGGTCAATCTGAGTGCAGCAATCATGTTATTCATGTCTACAGGGAGGTTGCTGATGCTTTTTGCCCACAGCCTACTGGCACCCATACATTACTAATGAGCCATAACTTAAAAAAGGGGCTCAGCACAATTGAAACTACTGTAAGTAGGTGATAAAATGCTGTGGGGTTAATATTGAAACTCTATCCGATCAACCACTTCATATCATCAATATCATCCAGGCATTTTTTTATGAGGCTTACTGTTTTGCTGTGAATGATATTTTAATAGGGGTGGCGCTGTGGCGTAGTGGTTAGCACAGTCGCCTTAGAGTAAGAAGTTCCCAGGGTTGATTTTCACCGTGTTTGGTAAATGAATGGTTTCATTAGATTTTTTTGAAAGATAAGATGCTGGAACAGGATTCAGCATTTAGCTTTTTCTGCTCCGCCTGTTCAATTGAAAAGTATGCCTTTACTTAATTTATGTCTTTCTTTTTCTCTCTCTCCCTCAGCTGACTTAAAAATTATCTTCTTTATGCTAATGAGTTTGAAAATGATGTTGCTGATTGCACACAATAGTGCTAACTGACTGTCTATGTGAACTGAAGCATACCCACTGACTGAAATCATCTGTGCAGGTCGATGACAACATGGCGATTAGGTGTGTAAAGCATTGTATGAATGCAAAATTAATTGAGCCATAGAGAGCATCCTTTTAATTCTCTGTGCAAATGAGTAAACTTTTCATCGACCTCTGGTAAATATAATAACCTAATAGCCTAAAAATTACGGCAGAATCTTTGGCTCCCTTTTAATTTGTATTTAATGTTTGCTTTACGAAGATGTATTACGATTAAGATATTATTTGATAAAAATCACTGAAACCTCCCAGCCATCAGTGAAATAAATAAGACAAAAGTCTTCTTACTTCTAACATGAATGTTTAAAGCTCCACTTTTAGGAACTGTAAGTTAGATAATTGCAAATATTCTTATTTTTGCATTTTGACGACAGAGTTGTCTAGGATGTTTTTGTATGTTGTAGGATTGCAATATTACTTTACTAGGCCTTGGAGACTCCAACAATGTTCCAGAATGACAATGGCCCCAGAGATCAATTATCACATGGTGTGTTGTTATTATTAGAGTAAAAAAACCACCAGTGTTCTAGTCCTAATCTTAACAACACTGATGCGATGCACTGCAATGCCTATTGCACCCCAGATCCTCTTAATTTATATTAGTGTCCGTTTTCAATAATACTGTTGTACCTGAATGAAGAGATATTTCACATTTGAGCACATTTAAATTGTAGTGTAAATCTTACTAGAAGAGTGACTCTTAATCAAATAGCAAAATGGAAATAAATATGGAATAAGATGTTTGAAATAGTATATAGTAATAGTAAAAAGTTTGTGATGCTGAAATGACCACAAACGTTTGGCAAAAATGTGTAATATTTCATCCTGTTTTGTATTGATTTCAGAAAGATGTAAAGATTTCTACTTTCTTGTTTCCCCTTTGTGTTGTCACCTAAGATTCACATATGCTACAGTGAAAACTTCCGTCTGTATGTAGTCAAACCGAAATGCTGCCAAATCTTTTAGGTCCTTTTTTGGCTCTAAATGGTTGTCATCAGCTGAGGATTTTAAATTGCTTATTTATTACAAACCATTGTGATAGGAATATCATGATATGCACATTTGCAATATTTTTGACATATTGTGTTTATTGTTATTGTAAGATATACATTTCCAAGCCTCGTAATTAGGAACCTTTTAACATGCATTTCAGTGTTATGCAGTTATCCAGTTATCCATATAGGCAGCAGCAAACTGCATAAACTCTTTGATATCAGTCAAAAGCATAAGGTAATCAAACATCAGCATCTGGGAAAATTTGTAAAATTTGAAAATATATTTATTATTTAGAATGAAACTCACAACATTCAGATCAACATCATCCTATAACAGCCAACACATCAAACCTTAAAGGGGTCATCAGATAAGATATGCAATTTTTATTTTCATTTTAAAAGTTGTTCAAACTGAAATTTGTGTTGGCAGTGTACCCATAGCCACCTTATAATGATAAAGATCCACCCAGTGTTTTTAATCATTAAATCATTTCCCCCTTTTTAAATCAAATGCCTCTTTTTGTGACTAAATAAACTGAAAAATGCACAGTGTCGAAAGTTCATTGATGCATGTAGTTTGTAGAGACTACTAGAGACAAAAAGCTATGTAGAACATATTGCTAAAGATGTTAATGCTGGCTCTGATAGAACAGTTTCAGAACACAGAAATACACCAGATAATTAGTACTTAAGTCATTTATTACACACACAAAAATAGAGAATACACAGAGATTGGTGCAACACTAGGTAATTAACTAAGCATTTTTCCTTAAATTGACTATTTATTCTGGAGATGCCAGTAATTATGGTTATTCCATACCTTAAAAATAAAACCAAAGTTTTCATGTACCTTATTTTATTTTTACATTATTACATACTGTCCGTTCAGGGTTGTTTATGACACACCCTGTTAAATGAATACAGCACAACACTTTCTTTGTGCATTTCCTTCCTCCGTGCAGTGCAGTTTATACAAAGAATTAGGATATTTTTTAATTTCTATGGAGGCATTTTTCCTTATTGAGAGTTTGACTGTAATTCTACAATGCTGCTGTAGGAATTACAAGTAGCAATAAAGCTGTGTGGACCTGTTGAGTAAGTATTTTTCACTTGTCTTTATTTTTATACATGCGTCACTTTGTGAATCAAAACCATGCTTCTCTGTCACACGAATCACAATTGCAATTATTTTTATAAAAACACCCTGAGGATATGTAGCTATTAAACATGTACTAGAATACAGTCTTTTAGCCAGCATGTCGGAGCTACAGACGTCTCATTTTTTTATTTGTTTAATTTATTTTACTAAATGGTGTGTGTATTGATGTATGCAGTGTTCTGTAATGCTTTTTTGCTTCATCAGATGAAACACGGCACGTTTTTTGTGGGCTTAGACAATTGCGCCTGCTTCATTTTGTCTTTCTTTGTGGAGAGCCTTGTTATCTGGATGCTCTTGATTTCCATACACCGCTGCGGATGATCTATTCTGTACGTCCTACTTGACCCACACGCTGCTGGTCTAAAACAAGCAACTCGGCAGCATTGTATCCTGTTTTTGCAAGGACCATAATCTTTTCGGCGAACTATTATTTAAAGGATGGAAACCGGTATTAAGTACCTCTGCCTTTCACCCTATGTGCGCTGGGATAGGCTCCAGCAGATTTGTGACCCCAGTTAGGGAGTAAGCGGGCATAGAAGATAAAAAAGGTATCAAACAAAAAATGTTATTTATGTGTGGTTTTGTTTTATAATATTTATACTACAACAATGATTTTCAGTTTGGGTTGTTAAATTATATAAATGATATAATTATGTATAGATTAATGACGCTACCCTGACTGTCTTGTGTGTGTTGTGGTGCGGTGGACATAGTGGTTGGCAAGGTCGCCTCACAGCAAGAAGGTCTTGGGTTCAATTCCTGAGAAAGGGTCTTTCTGTGTGGAGTTTGATGTTCTCGCCCGCTTGCTTGGGGGGTTTACTCCAGGTACTCCAGTTTACTCCCACAGTACAAAAACTTTTGAATATTTAATGCTACATAATTCCTTTCTTGTAAAAGCTTTAAAATATTTAAATACAAAAAACCAAAGAAATCCTCCATTTTTCTCAATGAACATGACCAGTTACTCAAAACATAAAACGTAATGCCCTATGTAAGTTTTGTGGGGGTGTCCCCAAATGCACCTTATGGGCTATATAGAGCGGGGGCTGGATTGCATGAGGGGGTTTCCACCCAGGAAACCGCTGGGGTCACGGTTGCCACCCAGAATGCTGCTGAGGTCTCCATCTCTGGCCCGGGACTTTGCTGGGGTTTTCGTCTTCACCTAGGAAATGGCTGGGGAAGTGGTTAAGGTGTTGCATTGATACAAGAAAGACTAGCATTTTTCTTCCCAAAACCACTACCGTGGGTCCTTAAGCAAGGCTCTTAACCCTTATTGCTCAGCTGTAAGTCTGGAACTCTGGATAAAGGCATCTATCTGGCCTTGCCCTGCTCCTTGCTTCCCTCTTGGGCTTGCCGTGTTCTTCTCTCCCACTTCGGAAACTATATAGTTCTGTATTTTTCTTTATGCTTTGCCTTTTGTTAAACTTATTATAGGTAATTCTGCTCTGTTTTCTGTGCTCCGCGCTTTGTGCTCCACATTCAGTGTTCCTTCGTGTTTGTTTATGCTAAACAAACGTGCTCTCCTGCTGTCTCCTTCATCCACTATCTGTAACAGGTAATAATGACTCTTATTTTTGTGGCTTCAGTCATTGTAAAGATAGTTGAATGTTGATATTACATATCGCCCAGCCCTTGTTATATTTAATTTTGTAAAATGTTTGCAGGATAAATTATTTCCTGATAGTACTTTTTATTCAGTACAAAAGCAATTACCAGTCATTCCTTTAGCACAATAAAGCACAAAGCCAGCAATTCTGCAGGCTTTCCTCTGTCTAAAAAGATTTTTTTTAGACAGGCTTATTAAAGGAAGGGCAAAGCAAGGTGATTTATATAGCACTATTTATACACAGTGGTAATTCAATATTTATGCTTTACATAAAATTAACATAATGTAATGGATTTCATGTGAAATAAAAGATATTAGATAAAAGATAATAAAAGATTTAGGAATACAAGTCGCAAAATTGTGCAAGAGTAGCACAGAGGCTTAGTGTTTAGCACTGTTGCTTACAGCAAGAAGGTCCCTGCTTCCCACAGTCGAAAAGCATATGCATTAGGTTAATTGGTGACTCTAAATTGCCCATCTGAGTAAATGTGTGAGGGCGTTTTTGTTGTGTGTCCGCGGCCCTGCGATGGATTGGCGTCTTGTCCAGGGTGTACCCGCTTATTCCCAAGCGGGGTCACAGGGGTCTGCTGGAGCCTATCCCAGTGCACATGAAAGACAGAGGGTAAACCCTCGACAGGTCGCTAGTCCATCGCAGGGCCACACACACACACACTCACACTTACTTCTATGGGAAATTTAGAATCACCAATCAACATAATGCACATTGGTGTGTGGGTTGAAACCAGAGTACCCGGAGGAAACCCATGCAATCGCGGGGAGAACATGAAAAATCAGCAGAGAGAGCGCGGGATTTGAACCCAGGACTTTCTTGTTGTAAGGTGCCACCGCACCGCCCAAATATATATTATATAAAGTTTATATGTAGCACATAACTAAATGAAAATAGAAAGCTAGCTAAAAGCAAACTCCAACAAGTTTTGTCTAACTGACTACATCCTAATGATCTGTTTAGTTTATTTAGTGACTACATTCATTTATTCATTCACCTTCTATAACTGCTTATTCCCTAACTCGGGTTCATAGGGGTCTTATGAAGCCTATCCCAGCACACATGGGGCGAGAGGCAGGGGTACATCCTGGTTTGAGAATCGAACCCAGGCCCTTCTTGCTGTGAGGTGAACAAAAAACCATGATGACACCACTGCCCTCAGTGACTACATTTGCAGTGTTTTAACGTCCTTTAGGCCAGTGGTTCCTTAACAGGGAGATCAGAGGAGTACGCACATTGTCAGGAATTCATTTTGGTTTTCAGTTTATTTAATTGATTTTCAATTATAATGTGCATAAAATAAAATTAAAATTTTAATTTAAAAAATTATTAAATAGAAAAAAATAGAATATAAAAAAAAAAAAAGTTTTTTTTTCCAGGTACATTTTCTTTTTAAGCAGTAGAGGCGGAGCTTAAGCACACCACTCTTTATAGCTGTCATTCTATGCCTTCGGTTTGGTTGACTGATGACTCAACATCCTCAGCTGTCTGATACAGCGGTTGAATTACTGCGTCCATTCTATTAAATAACTTGTGCAAGTCACTGTTTTAAAATTGACAGCATTAAAAAATTTAAATCGGAATCATCTGTAGGGTGTCTGTCGGTCTGTCAGTCTGTTTGTCATTAATTGGTAGATCGAAGGATATTGATAGATGTTTTGTGGGGGTATGCATAAGGTATTGCCATCGATTGATTTATAAACAAGTAACAGCACTTTAAAATAAATCCTAAATGTAAATGGTAGCCAGTGGAAATGATGACTGACGTGAAATATTACTTCAGTAACTTTAATTTTTCATTCATTCATTCTGCTATACCCGCTTATTCCTGAACTTTTCGGGGTCACGGGAGTCTGCTGGAGCCTATCCCAGCGCACATTGGGCGAGAGGCAGGGGGTACATTGGACACCCTGGACAGGTCGCCAGTCTATCGCTGGGCCACACACATAACCACACACACTCACAATCAACCTAATGCACATGTTTTTGGACTGTGAAAGGAAACTTCAATTTTCAATTAACATTTTCATACAGCCCTAACAAGATACACTATATTAAGGTTTGTGGTCACCTGACCATTAGATCCATAAGTGGTTCCTCTCCAAAATATTTTTACAAATATAAAGGTACACATGTTGTGGCATTACATTACTTCACTGGAACTGAGAGACTTTAACAATGTTCCAGCATGACAATGAACTTAAGCCCCTGAGCGCCATTGGGACATAGTGTGTTATTATTAATGTAGAAAAAAACTTTTTTGTTAAGCACAAAGTCCTGATTTTAACACCACTGAACACCTTTGGGATAAACTGGAACATTAAGTACACTCCAGACCTTCTCACCTGATGTTAGTGTCTGATCTCACTAATACTATTGTAACTGAACCGAAATCCCACATTCACAAGCTAAAAATTGTAGTGAGAAATTATAATAGAAAAGTGGACCTCAATCTTACAGCAAAATAGAGAGTAAAGTTGGAATAAGATGTGTAAAACACATATTAAATTAGATGGTCATGTGACCACAAACATCTGGCAATTTAGCATATATAGCATCCAAATGAATAAGAAATGAAAAAAAGAAATGAAAATTGTCATGAATTTCACCCACAGAAATGATTACAAACCTGTCTTTACTGTTTCACTTTAAGGGCAATGTTTAAAAAATTTATCTGTGAGCAATACCTCAGTGTTTTTTGTTTTTTTTTTATGATGAAGTGGATAAGTCTATTATACACTGGGCTTCATATCGCAAATCCATCATTGCTTTTTTGTTATTACACTGCTGCTGAAGAGAATATATCTGACCTTTCCTAACCCTTTATTTTGTCTTTAAAGGCTGTGCACAATGCAGCGTCTTAATTTACAGCACACAGGGGCTGCAGCAGAAGATTCAGACTTCCATTTGTCTGGTTTTTAGATAAAAGCATTCAGAAAAATAGATATTTTATCAGTCTTTTAGGGGGTAGAGTGCTGGTCCGTTTTGATAACGCCTTTTCTCCCATATGACTATAAAAGGTTTTATAAAGTCAGTAAATTGTCATAAAATTGTCATGCTAGGTGACTGCACTGTCTAAAAGGCATCTTTTAAACAAGTGTTATGGAATATTATGTGGTAGCCTGAGAAAATTCTGTACACTGTCACATTTTTTACTTTTTTACTTTAATCTATGCAGAATTTACACTTTGTGATTTCTCAAGTCGTTGGATAACCGTTCAACGATTTCACAGATTTCAAAAATCTTATTCCAGATTTATTCCTATTTTTAATTATTTTATATTGAATTGAATATAAAATTTCTCACAACAAGAAGGTCCTGGGTTCGAATCCGGGCTTGGGTCTTTCTGTGCGGAGTTTGCATGTTCCTCCCACAGTCCAAAAAGGTTACATTAGGTTGATTGGTGACTCTAAATTGCCTATAGGAGTGAATGTGAGTGTGT
>JAOTQW010099209.1:0-10285 GCA_026260075.1 Sisor rabdophorus | reverse complement strand
TCAGTCCTACACTCTTGCCTTTGCTCTTCTCTTTCTGTCTATTAACCCGTCGTCCACCTCTTCTTCTTTTTCAATCAACAGTAGCCCAATTTCCGCCGGCACCCTGTAGGTCAACGGTGCCGGTGGCGGCCGTTGTTAACCTGGGCCTCGACCAATCCATACAATATTTCGATTCATGATTCGTATCTTTAGATTTGGCAATGTTTTACGTTGGATGCCCTTTCTGAGACAACTATTTATTTATCTATTTATCCACGTTTGGGACAGGCACTGGCTTGTGGCGTATGCAGCAAATTACAAAATATAACTAAAACAGAAAGAGTCTCTCTTTTCTGTCTCATCTGAGAAATTATCATTTATGGAATGTTTAGGCAGAAAGGAAAGACCATGCATGTGTTCTCCATTTACATACATCAGAACATAAATTCAATTTCATACTTCCTCAATATGCTGATTAAACCGATTTCTTGTTCAGCCAGCGGCTCATCCGGCACACCCCATCCAGAATAGTGAATTCATAAATTGTAAAATGCTCATGTTTTATCTGTCTAAGCTGTGTTTAGACATCATCAGCATTAGCAAAAATGGATAACTGACAAACTTGTCTGTTTATTGTGAACAGCATTTAGAGTATTACCGCTTATGTTTCTGTTGTTAAAATGTTAATTATATTAGATTTAAATTAGCCTGCAATATTATACATTACAACATACATAAGCATTCATTTATTCATTCATTCATTCATTCTTGAACTCAGGATCACAGAGGTCAGCTGGAGCCCATCCCAGCGCACATAGGGCTAAAGGCAGAGGGTAAACCCTGTACAGGTGGCCAGTCCATTGCAGAGCCACAACAGGGCTGTGGGAGAAAACTGGAGAACCCGAAGGAAACCCATGCAAGCGCGAGAGGAACATGCAAACTCCGCACAGAACCCATGCAAGCGCGGGAAGAACATGCAAACTCTGCACAGAATGACCTCGTGCCTGGGATTTTAACCCAGGACCTTCTTGTTGTGAGGTGACCGTGCTAACCACTACACTGTAGAAGGAACTTTACAGAATCAAATAGTTAAAGTGTGTTAATACAAGGGCAATAATGAACATTCACTAAAACATTTAGTTCATTTATTCATTCATCTTCTATACTTGCTTATTACCAAACTTGAAGTCAAGGGGGTCTGCTAAAGTCTATCTCAGCGAACATAGGGCGAGAGGCAGGGGTACACAATGGACGGTCCATCACATAGCCAAACATAGATAAACAACCACACAATATTACACTCACTCCTATTACACCTAATGTACATGTTTTTGGATTGTGGAAGGTAACCTGAAAGTAACCCATGCAAGCTTAGGAAAAACATGTAACCTCCGCACAGAAAGACCCCTTGCTTAGAAATCGAACCTGTGTGCTGTTTTCCGGGTCGCTTCTTGCTGAGAGGCAACCATACTAACCCCTATGGTGCCAGGGGGCTGCTGGAGCCTATCCCAGCTCTTTGAAGGGTGAAATGCAAGAGAAGTACACCCTAGGCAGGTCACCAGTCCATTACAGGGCCATAGACACTTACTTTTATGGGCTATTTAGAATTAGCAATCAACCTAATATGCATGTTTTTGAACTGTGCAAAGAAACCAGAGTACCCAGAGAAAACCCACACAAGAACATGCAAACTCCACACAGAAAGGCCCCTGCATGGGAATCGAACCTTCTTGCTGTAAGGTGAAAATGCAAATCACTGTGCTACCCTTCATTCAGTTCAGTATCTGTAAATTAAGAGTCTCCAACTAAGCGAGAGTGACAAAAAACCAAAACTCCACTGGTGATAGAATAAAGAAAAAACCTTAGGAGAACCAGACTTAGTCTGGAAACTTTTCTGGCCAGATTAAAAGTCTAAATACCTGAAAAAACATGGTGCATTTATTTATTTTTTATTTTTATAAAGATGTGCTAATAAATATGCCAATAAAAAGTCTTATTATTCAAAACTAGCCAATTAACACTTTTGTCACAGTAAATATGACAGCTTCCTACTCTGTTCAACCAATCAGATGATGACTTTAACACTCCTTAAACATTTACAATTTAGTCTTCCATATGCATCTGACCTTTAGCCAACCAAATGTTAACAGCAACATTTTCTAGAATTTATGTGATATTTCTTTCTCTTATCATATGTCAGAAAATGTTGGTTGTTTTATTGAACTAATAACTGATAGTAACAGAAAAAAAACATCCAGAACTTTATGAAAAGCATTGGTATAGATCAGCGGTCCCCAACCCCCCGGGTCATGGTCCAGTCCGTGGGTAATTAAGGTCATTTGGTACCAGGCTGAATAGAAAGAATAAATAACATTATTATTTCAGTTTTTTTATTCTAAGTCTAAACTATGTTTTATTTTCAAATATTATGGATTCTCTCCATAACATCTATCTATGAATTACTCTTGACCCATGTAAAAATGTCCATCAGAATTGACAGAATTAAAATGTCAGTCACGTGATACGTTACTCTTGCAAAGAAACAAGCTTAGGGCTTCCACTGATTTTACTTATGATGAGTTGTATTTTTCATGTACTTTAAATTTGTTTTTGTGGTGTATCTTATTTAGAAGACATGTTTAAACGTTACAATAGCGACTAGAGAGTCAGAGAGTCAACTAAAAACCTGTGAGTTATTAATATGCCTTTGGACATAGTATTGACACATGGCTCATATAGTATTGCCATGATGTGATGTGATGTAATGAAATGATGTGATTTTTATGTGTCATATAGTGGGTTATATATGGATAATCATTTAATTTAATGCTATAATAAAGAACATTTGATTGTGTTTTATACAAGTTAATTTGTTGGAAATGGACATCTGTGATTTGCATTTAAACTGACCTTTCATCAGAAATTCTAATTTGATGTAGCTGTCAGCTGATTAAAAGTTAAGATAATTACTTGAATACTTGGCCAAAACCAAAAAGCAAGAAAACTGTAGAACCAGTTAGTCTATAGAACACAACAGTTATTGATCTTTCATGTTTATATAAACAAATTCTAAAATCTTTTAGAAGCAACCCAGTTTAAGAACTCAATCACGCACTTTTGAATTTGCCCAAGGCTACAAAAGGAATGAATATGCCATCTGGACTTTCTTTCACATGACTACATGATTATTTACTACAACTTGGTGACCTTTTATGGCTGAATTTACACCGAACCTTCAGTCATCATGGACAGCTAGACATGTTCCCAATGGTCATAAATGTCACCCAGAATACTCAAAAGTTTTCACATTTTCAATAGTCCACAATAATAGCAGAGGGGGTGGAGGCAGACTGATATTTTTACTTCTCAGTATTCAGCAGTCACCGAGAAACAAATAAAAAAGAAAAGTGAAAAAAATACTAAGAAATAGAACCATTGTTAATGAAAAAATCATCATGTGTAAACATGTGGATGAGAGGAGAAAATGTGTTAGAGAGAGAACGAGCAAGAAATATAAATTTTTGTAAATGACATGATCACAGACAAATGACAGTACACATTTTTTATTTCATATTTACATTTAGTTTTTTTCCTTTTTTTTTAATTGTCAGACAGTTGTAAAAGCAATTCATGTTGTGTAAAAGCAAAGCATGTTGTGCTATGTATTATTATGTTTTGTTTACATATCCAACAAAAGGTTAAGAGTCCTGGCAGCAGTGGCAGCTCAGCATTGCTGTGCCTTAAACCAACTAAATTGACTTTCAAATCAACAACACAGAGCTCTGTGTGACTGATATAATGCTTTAACTTTTTTCTTTTTGTTTTTAATAGATTGACCCTGCGATAGACTGGCTACCTGTCCAGGGTGTACCCCGGCCTTTCCCCCTATTTGCGCTGTAATAGGCTTCAGCAGACCCCTGTGACCCTGAGTTTGGAAATAAGCAGGTATAGAGGATGAATAAATAAATGAATGTTGATCGATTATTAGAAATTAGTCATTAATCATTAATCATTAATCATTATTAATTCATTCATTCCTGGGTCTGCTGGAGCCTATTCCAGCACACATAAGGCAAAAGGCAGGTGTAAACCCTGGACACGTCGCAGACCATTGTAGGGCCACACATGTCTACGAACAACCATACACACACACTCACTCTCACTCCTATAGTCAATTTAGAATCACTATTTAACCTAATATTTTTGTGTGCATGTCAATGGAGAAATCTGGAACACCCAGAGGAAAAATCCTGAGGCATGTTGCAAACAGAGAGAATAACAATAAAAAAATCAAGGAGGTGCAAGCAGACATGCTACCTACAATATATTGCCAAAGGTTTGTGGTCACCCTACCATCCATATGTGATTTTTCTTCAAACTGTTGCTACAAATATAGAAACCCAAAGTTGTCTAGAATGTTTCTGTATGTTGTAGCATTCCTTATTCCTTTAATGGAATTAAAAGACCTCAACACCAACTACACTCCAGACCTTTTTACCTGATGTTACTGTCACATTTAAAACTCAAATTAAGATAAAAATGTAAATTGAATAGTGGACCTCAATCTAACAGCAAAATGGAGAGTAAATCTGGAATAAAATTTAAAGACACACAAATCTGATGGTCACATGATCACAAACATTTGTATGGATATTGTATGTTAGCCTCATACCTAAAATTATTTCTAGAGATGCAATCAATCTTTACCTCTATAAACCTACACATTAAACTTACTAACAATGTATCACCATAGAAGCACAAACTTATAGAAAAGAATAATAAGTGCGAGCTGAAAGAAAAATCTCACTATATTTATGACTTTGATGTGATTTTATAAAACTAGTCATTATCTGCACACTCACAATTTAATTTAATGTTTTTTAGACAAGGCCAAGCAGTTAAAATAGTGCCTTCTTGTGGCCAGTTATTTTCTCAGTCTTCAGGATTGTAGGCACAATGATTATTTTTGTCCTATTCCTCTATCCCATTAATGAAGCTCAGAATTATTAACATGGTAAAAGTTTTAGATCTGGCTAATGTGTGCATATAGATTTACACATCTCTTACTATAATCTGAATGTTTCATGACATCAGCTAGATAGTTTTCATATACTAATACTTATCATCAGAGATACCGTCATACCATCAGAGATACATTAGAGTAAAATTTGGATTAGTTGGAACATAGAACACTTTATTGCACTTCTACACTTTGAATATCAAATATATTTGGTATAGACACTGTGGCTGCTACACAAAGATGATCTATGAAGAATATTGTGTACTTTTCCAAAGGGTCTACTATTGAGTAATGTGATGTGTAAACATACCTTGTTTTGACTCTTTTAGCTGAGCATTGAACTAATTGTGTGATGCTTTTTTTGGATTTTCTATTACACGCAGGGTATTGTTATCAAAGAGCTCCAGTTTACTTGCCACTATATGTGTTTTTGTGTAAGGCAGCAATAGGATCTGCTGCACTGCTGCATGCTGAAGATACTGTCTGTAGTCATTGTACTAGAAGAAGAGATCAATTATCTGCAGAAATGGAAGAAAAGGCGTTCTTAGCAGGCAAAATAACACTGGTGCAGGAATGCTTATTCTATTTGTCACTGCATATTCATAGTGGCTTGTTCAATTACAGTTATATTTATAGTTATACTAGTTTACTACAGGTTACTAATATGGGTTTAAAAACACTCTATGATAACATTTCATCTAAAGTACACATAAAATCTGTCAAAGCATTATGCCATGAGCAGGTGAGGTCATCAACCAGGATAAACTTTCGCTGCACCACCATAAGCTCTTTTTTGCGCAATATGTCACCTCACAGCAAAAGGATCCTGGGCAAAGGATCTTTTTAAAGGGGTTTGCATGTTTTCCCCGCACTTGCGTTTCTTTAGGTACTCTGTTTTCCTCCCACAGTCCAAAAACATTTACATTAGGTTGATTGTCCATTTGAGTGAGTGTGAGGGTGTGGGGTTGTTCGTGTGCCCCGCGATGGACTGGTGACCTGCCTTTCACCCTTTGTGCGCTTGAATAGGCTCTAGCGGACCTCCATGACCTCAAGAGAATAAGTGGCTAGTGAAGATGGATGCTGCACTGGCTCCTCTAAAACTTCAGGGCATGCACACAATGCTAAACAACTACATAGGTGGGACTGAGAGTTACCAGGAAAACACCAACAAAAAGTAAACACCAGGAAAACTAAAGAAACAAACAACCCATACTTTTACTTATTCATGAGTCTTTTGGGATTCAGTAGTGATGCAGGCCTGTCTGAAAGAATGAGAGAGGGACAGTCATTCTCTGTAAAGCAGTTTCAGAGTTGACTGGGCCTAATAGCAGCAGGTTAATGACCAAGGAATTTTTTTTCAGAGGCGATGCCCAAGGACCCTATATTTATAGAGGCACCCCAAAGACTGGGTGCTCTTTGTCGTCATGTAATATTTAAATCAGACGCCTCTTTCTCTCTAATGCTGGGGAACAGTCATAAGTGGCAGCTGCACCCAAGGGCTGTCGGGTGATACTCATCACTTGTGGCATTTAAATTGCCTGGACATGAGAGCATTAGTAATGTGTGCACAGCCCCTAGCAGCAGATCTCTTGACAGAGACCCCACCACATGTAAACTCTATGCCCTACAATGGAATCTACTTAACTGCCATGTTATTTTAGTACTGCAAAATCTGCAGGTATACTCTGAAGTATTTGTGGCTGACATGCCCTCCACATCACGCTGGGTAGTAAAGTGGTTGACAGAGACCCACTCATAACATGTTTTTTTCGTGGTATGAGAAGGCTATGAGAAACTACGTTTCCTGTCATGAGACCTGACTATGATACTTTTCTTCCTAAAATCATTGTGATATTTGGTATGTCACCCATGTATTGTAAGATCTGTACCAATTCACAGCCCTAAATTATGTGGCGTTGCTGATTTATTGCCAATATTTATTATGTACATATTTACAAATACATTCCAATATAACATATCATTTATTAGTATTTTAGGTTTGATGTTAATCCAGTGTAGAAATTCTAACATTTAAAAGTTTTAATAGTTTTACCCTGATGAAAAAGTTACCCTGAACACAGCAGCACTGGTATTTAGACTGTAATAAAATTGTCGGTTTGCTTTCTGTTTTCTATGAGTTGTCTGTAGCTCAGTAGTCTGTAGTCATACTTACGGCTCTTAGTCTCTGTTACCATTAAAACAATGGCTTCCACGTGTAATTTTGTTTTCCTGCTGGGTCTCGTAAAGATTGGAGACGCAGCTGGCATGCAGCATGAATCACTTCCCTGGTCTTTGATGTGTTAATATAGTTTGGCATCCTAACAAAGGAGCGTTTTAAAGCTCTGTGCCTTTTTGACATGTCAGACAGCCTAGTTTCAAGCCACACAAACAGAAATGATATAAATATATAAATAAAAACCCACAAATTACATAAAGATCTGTCAACAAGCCGTTGCTAGCAACACCACTTCTTCCAGCTAATGAAGTGTTGTTTTGAAGGCTAACATGGCAGACATGGCTTAGCTAGAGCGTAACTAACACCTTAAGTAGGACCTATTTAAATAACTACTCAACTGGGATAGAACATCTTTCTTGATTTCAAATTAAACATTGCTAAATTGTTCAGGAGAAACTGTACCCTACACCTTACTGACACTGTGCAAGTAACAAAATTCTATGTATGTGCAACTGTATGTGACTGAATTATGATTTTAAAATATACCAAACATTAAAAACATATTACATATCATGTAACAGTGGAAAGATTTGTTTAGGGTCACCTGTTTAAGAAGCTTTAATTTGATGTTTCTGTGCACCTTCTTTCCTGTCTTCCTTCTGGGAATCCTTGTTCCTCTCATCCTATAATAAATATGATACTAGGTAGATCAACATGCAGTTAATTGCCTCTAGGTCTAAATAGATTAAATAATAATAAAAGTAGAGATCTAGCAATAGGGCAGGAAGGGCAAGTAATTGCCAAGAGCCCTGTATCATAAAACGGCCTTTGACATCTGACCATATCAAATGTCAGAAATGTCATTAATATAATGTGGCGCAATATATTGCACATTGCATTTGCTTGCTTTTTCCTGCTCTCCTGATGTGTCTGTCGCCGTTGTCAAACTACCACAACACTTACTCTAGCATTGGCTTTTTTACAAATTAATACTTATACATCTAAAAGCTAAAAGCAGAAAAAGCAATAACATGAGATTGGTACATATCTGGAGCAACCTACATTTATCTCATTGTGGCGATTTTAGTTAAGGGTGAAGCTTTCGTTCAACAGATACCCTAAGCACCATGATACCAAATTCACAGGACTACACAGTACTACATAAACAAAACCGTACTACACAGTACTACAAAAACAAATCCGTACTACACAGGACTACACAGTACTACACAAACAAAACCATACTACAAAGTACTACACAAACAAAATTGTGCAACACAGTACTATACAAACAAAAAAGTAATACACAGTACTAAACAAACAAAACGTACTACACAGTACTACACAAACAAAACCGTTATACACAGTACTACAGAACCAAAACTATACTACACAGGACTAGACAAACAAAAGTACTAATCTGTAATTCACAAACAAACAGTAATACACAGTACTACTTATATACAAATAAAACAGTACTACACAATAATACACCAATATAACTATAGTACATAGCAATACACAAATCAAACAGTACTACACAGTAATATATCAACAACACACTACAACATAGCAATAAACAAAAAAAAAAGTACTACACAGCAATACACCAAAAACAGTATTACACAGTACAACAGAAACAAAACAGTACTAAACAGTAATACAAAAACAAACAGTACTACATACTACTACCTATTTATATACAATCAAAACAGTACTGCACAATATTACACAACAAAAAGCAATACACAAACAAAACAGTACTACACAGTAATAAACCAAAAAAGTACTCCACAGCAATAAACTAAAAAAGTACTACACAGTAATACACAAACAAAAGAGTAATTAAAAGTAATACACAAACAGTACTTTACAGTACTACCTATTTATACACAAACAAAACACTACTACAAAGCAATACACAAACAAAACAATACCACTCAGTAATATACAAACAGTAACACACAAACATAACAGTTTTATACAGTAATACAACAAACAAAACAGTACATTTATTCATTTATCTTCTATACCTGCCTATTCTATAATTCGGGGTCACATGGGTCTGATGGAGCCTATCCAAGTGCACATAGGGTGACAGGCAAGGGGTACACCCTGGACAGGTCACCAGTCCACTGCAAGGCCACAGGAAACCGAGTATCCAGAGAAAGCCTAGAGGAACCCATATCCAGGAATCAAATCCAGGACCTTCTTGTTGTAAGGCCCAAAGTATTATGCAATAATTCACAAACAAACACATGTTCTTAGTTGTACCCCGAAGACCCCTGAGATAATTAATATAATGGTGGATGAATTAACTTTGCCATTTACCAATAATTCTCATTTTTAACACATCATGCAAAAAAATACTTAACATATCTATCTTGTTTTGTAAAATATAATTTAAATATCTATATTATTGGTTTATAAATAAAGATGTTCATAATAGTTTAGTCAACTAATCTGATAAATAAGGGACATGAAAAAGTGTTTATTGGTGTGTTTCTAATCAGTAGATGTAATGGCTTTGGGTTAACACTAGATGGCGATGCTTGGCGTTTGAAGGGCAGAAGATCAAAAACAGAGAAGAAAAGTAATTGCGCTTCCGGTATTGATTGCGTGTCGTGGTTCGTGTACTGTTAACAAAAACAATGTCTCTTGAGATCGAATCGGCAGAGTAAGTAAATAAATGTTTAAAATCTTTGTTTTTATGCCATGTCTGCTGTAAATTTCATTCGTTACAGCATTCTACTGTAGCTTGTCCTTTCAGTGTGTGCTCGTGTGCAACGTTAGCTTAGTAGCATTGGCATCACTAGTTTACTGCTGATGCCTTTTTGTAAGCTTGGCAGCAAAGCAAACATGTTTATATAATCAAACACCGTTTTATAATCAAACTGTAATTTTTAAAATGTTTATAATCGTTTAAATTTATTTATGATAGTTGTTGCTTTCTTTATTTCAGCACTGGCTGTTGTTGCAGCCGTGTAGCTAGGCAGTTAGCTAACTCAGCAGAGGCATTAGCCTGTTAGCTCCAGATGGATAATGTTTTACGTGGTTTCTTCTCCTTTTGGCTGCTCCCATTTAGGGGTCGCCACAGCGAATCACCTGTC